>DWIE01001023.1:0-12027 GCA_018248235.1 Choaspes benjaminii | reverse complement strand
CATTGCTGTTGGCTCTACCAAGGACCAGTTTTAATAATGTGATGTGAACATATTATTTATAAATAAAAAAAATAGTAGCGTAAAAAACTTTTAATTTCTATCACATCATGTTGTTCTACCATCAAAATTTTGGAACAAAGATGCCAAGAATCATGCTAATGGCGCATCACTACGACTCGAAGCAAAACCCTGGATCTTGCAGTACTACCCTTTTTGTTTGTTACTTTAGTTTTAGAATGCAGTAGTTAATTCGACCTGTTGTTGTTAATACTCATAATTAAATCCAATAAGTTTGTTATTCCTATTTCAATTTCCATACGGTTACGATTTCAAATGACTAGGTATATTTGTTCGGTCCGAATGTGTTTACTTTGTCTGCCGAGCAATAATAAAGGGACACTCGTTTGGGACGTCGCGTTGGGCGAAATGTACTACGCAGAAAAACTACTTTTGCCATTTGCTTTTATTTGTTTGCTTCGGAACCGGCGAACGCGTTTTACTACTTTTTATTTTGTCCGGATTTTTTATTGGAGTTAACAAAGTTTTTCATAGTTCACAAACTGACCTGAATGAGTACGCGAATGTACTTTGTAAAACAATTTTGTTATAATAGAGAACACTATAAGCATTGTCGAGGAACTCTGGTATATAAAATGATATTTAAGCTGCGTCGAAGACTGAAATATACGAAATGAGAGCCATATATCACTAATCTAAGTTTTAGACCATAGCACTTTATTATAGCAAAAAATTATACACAAAATTGAATATTGTAATCATAGATGTCAGTTATTTTTTTTTTGGCTATGCAAAACTTACGATTTACACAAACGTTATTTTTAACATGAAGGTATATTTCAAATTGCCAACATTGGACCCTTATTTAAATATATTTTTGCTATATTTTTGCTATAGATGCTATTATGGTTAACAATTTCATAAAATCTGATAACACGAATAGTGCCAGTCACACGTGTTTGGATTAAGGTATACGAAGCCGTATTTGATACTTAAATGGGCGTGAATATCAACGCACGTTTCGATAACTTCAGCAAAATTGCTTTGACGACATATGAACTGTCTGATAATACCGCTTTATGTATAAACCGATACATATAAAATGGGAATTAAGTAGCTCAAGTGGCAATTTCGTCTTTCAAACACTCTGAGAGCACTTTAACCCTCGTTCCAACTGATATTTAAGTGCAGGATATCAAGAGATTTCATATCGAGTTGGCAGATGTCTGTATATAAAATGAGTGTTCGAGAACTGTTAGTTTTAAAAATCTTTTTTTTTTTATTATTGAGAGTTACAAACGGGCATGCTATTCACCTGGTGCTATGTAATAACTGCGGCTCATGACCGCCGTAACCGGGTTCAAACAGATCCATAATTTTGTTTAAGGCCCGTCCACCCCTGTAATGCTGCACCCGAAGGCTAGCATGTCCGCCTCTCACGCACGCCTCGTGTATCCTGAGCGTTTACTATAATTTTCATTACGATCTTCGACTTTCCACCAATACATTGATTGAACCAATGGAAACTAAACCAATGACATATCATTAAAAGTCATATAGTTTGTGTATGACAAATTAGGATAAAATTAAATATATGTCTCATTGTTACATTACAGGTCGAATTAACTTATGCGTTTTCATTTGTCTTTGTTATTGTGATGTGCAATGATCTCCATGCTTGAGTCTGCTTCGAATCTCACAAGTTATTGCACTATAAAAATACATGATTAAGCATACGGATCTAGGCACATTTCTGTACTTTATCTATATTTATAATGATTATGAATACACACTTACTAAGAGTTTATAAATTACATCTAAATTAGATCAAAATAAAGGAGATTTTGTATTGTTCTGTGTCATAATTCATTTCCAATAAAAATGTATAGTACGAAAATACGGAATTTGTGAGGCATCTTGTAAGAAAATCTAAATTTGAAACATTTTGTCATTTTATTCTTTGTATATTTTATGTAATATGTTTACCTTAAACATGTAACTAAATTCATATCAGAAGATAGATATTGTCTGACTTTTATAGTTATTCCATTTCACTAGGGCTACATACTAGGTACTAACCAAAGCTAAGCTCAAATTTATAAATATTTCAAATGATTTCATTTATAACTATGGTTCAGTGGCTTATCACAGATCATTAGTGATTGACACAAGTGTGTCCAACAGAGCAATAAAGAATATTTAGATATATATATTCAAGTAGCATAAATTCATCAATAATCATATTTCATTCTTTTTATTTATGCTGCATTTTGTTTTATTAGCAGTTGTAATTAAATTAGAATAGAACTGACAGCCCACAGAAATGTAGTTGGCTGATTAATTTGTGATTCTTACAATGCTCTTTGATTAGATGTTTTCAAAAATAACAGTGAATTTAAAGTCAGTGATATTAAATAAAGTTCTTGGAGAAACACAACTTAAAACCTTTTATGTACTCTATAGTTGGTTTTGACCTTACACTGTATTTGGTTGTTTTAAATGTTTTCATATTGTAATATTAGTTTAGTGAGAACCCTTGTGAAATGCAACAGCTAATATGGCATGTTAAAGGCATTGAGCAAAATTATATGTAAATAAATAATGGAATTCTCGTAATATATTCATCCTCATGAACAACATTATCAAACATACAAAATGTGAAACAATGTTGGTTTACACTAAAATCTTTAATATAATTTTATACGCGATAAATTTGTATTGCAGTCTTATGTAACATACAATTCTACTGTTAAAGTAAGAAGAATTATGAAGTAGAAAAGATAAAACGATTTACAATGCAAAACATAATTCTTTCATGATCTCATGATTTAATCATTCCAGAACAAATGTTTTGGGTACAAAATTTGAAGTTTTGTACTTGTAATTTGGAGAAACCACAAATTGGGAAATTTGGGTTATAAAAGTTTTCTGTGGGTATACAATTATACGCCTTTCGCATCATGAGGATCAAGATATTTTAAAAAGTTTAAATTACCGGGTAATGGCAATAGGCTCGCCATGGGTCATGGGACCTAAACATAATTGGCGAAACATGGGTGATGGTCACCTCTGCCTAAACCTACGGGTAAACACAGGCGTGATTGTTTTTTTATGTTTATAAAATACAAGATATTAAGTTAGATAAAATAAAAACTGACATTGTGTAATGGATACAAGTAAATAAATTATACATTATTTATCAGCTGTACAGATGAATTTGCTAGTACAATGCATTAAGTATTTGTAAACATATTTCTTCATCCATTAACCGTCTGCCTGTATTATCCAAGTGAACTGGGATAAGAACTTGATTTATATTATGAAGTAAGTGATATAAAGGTATTTTGATTAAGGACCAATATTTTTTTTTATACTTATACATTAATACCCAATGTATTGGTTACTTTACGATTTTGATATTGGTATTTCTGGTATTTCTTTAGAGTAGCAAATGGGCATGCATTTTAGCCGGTTTCATCACACTTCAAACTAAAACACAACTCTCAATAGTTGCTCCATAGCAGAAATATGTATGATGGTGGTATACGCCTGGGTAAACATGGATGGATTCTACCACCACTCTGTCCCAATATATAAGCCACCAAGTTTTTAAATCTGAAGCGTTCCAGTTAAATTTGAACAAAGAATTTTAACTAAACAATTTCATGTAGAATAGTTCAAATGTAACTGAGCAAATTCATTTGTAACATTGATATAACCTACAGTTGTTTTGTTAACATAGTTTGAATACATTTTTGAAAAGTGATTTGGTTATTTCATCCAGTAAACATTCAGCCCAAGTCATAATGTATACAGATGTATCAATATCATTCTTACAAACACAAATCCCCTAAGATACACCCACAAGCAATACTCATTCGCATTGCACACAATGCATCTTGAATCACAAGTCATCAGCTAAAACAACTTAAGAAATTTCCGCATTAACAACACTCAAAAACTGCCATTATAAGTCTATTATTTCATTTCACATAGTGATGTGGTGTTTTATATTTGTCGATCACGCACTTTTGATATGTATTAAAATACAAATTATTCATGTGGTGTCTGTCCAATATTAAACACAATTATTATAAAATTGTAGTTCATACACATTAATCCTAATTCTTATATAAATCAATAATCGCACACAATGGCTATGTTTTACAAATTTCACATTGAATTGAAGGCACTGCTTTTTAGTAAATGAATTTATAACTTTTGCAGGCGTGTTGTGATGAGCAACCTATAATTTAACTTTAAAACCATAAAAATCACTCAAATAATGAAGTGACAAAATACACTGAACGTAATTATAAAACTAGAGGTTATCCCTACAACACAAATTGAGAGCACACTTAAAGAGAAGATAATAAAGCAGACTGGGCATGGTTGAGGCAAACCATAGATATATTTAAATCAACTATAACTCATATACACATACTGTAAATAATTCAGCGTAAAAATAACCAATACTGTCAATGTGATTCCATGAAAGGATTGCCCATTCTTCTAAATCACTTCATGAAAATTATAAGTATTAAAATAAACTACATAGCTAAGGCTGATATAAATTGTGTAAATATGATTAATTTTATACTTACAGATACTCGTTTAAATCAGTTATTAACCAATACTGAAAAGGTGTTACCTAAATATCATTACTAACTTATTGCCAAAGTTACGTAGTGGCTTTTGTATAAACAATATAATTTCAGTGGGAACCATTTCAAACTCAACACAGTTCAGTCATTGCGAGATCTCAACATGCTGGAATAGGAACGCGTACATTTTCGCTATTCCGCATCAACAGAAGCCCGACAAAGGATGACTTTTCTTGTCAATGTCTATACCAAGCTCCCTGAACACGGGTTTGGAAATGTGAAACAGGAGTCACCAGGTACGCTTGTTGAGGTTGTTGTACTACTGCTAAGGGTATAACTTGCTGCGACATCTCTACAGACTGGCCACCTTCCTCTGAACCTCCCAAAGGTTGGATACAATGTTGCTGAGACACTTGTTGTACACCGCCAACCTGCTGCGACAGCACTTGTTGGTGCTGACTCACTTGTGGCACCAACATCTGTTGCTGCATCTGAGGCTGCTGTTGTGGCTGCTGTTGGTGTATCACCACATGCGGACCTTGGTTCTGCATCTGTTGATGCTGTTGCACCTGCACTTGTTGCACCTGTTGTTGTTGTTGTTGTTGCTGCTGCTGCTGCTGCTGCTGTTGCTGTTGTTGCTGCTGTTGCACCTGTTGCTGTTGTTGCTGTGCCTGAGCTTGCTGTTGGGCCTGCTGTTCCCTATCATGCTCCTCCTTTTTCTTAGCCTCCATAGCTGCTTTCTTAGCTTCCGCCTTTTCTTTCTCCTGTTGCATTCTTATTGGATCCTTATTCTTATCATAACTCATACACTTCCCACTACGGAATGGTACCATGTCTTTTGGTAGATCTTGCTTTTTAGTTGCAAATTTAACATGTGGGAATTGGTCCTTCATGAACGCCCGGAACGTGGAATAACCCATTAGTTTTACACCAGGCTCTAAAATTTCTCCATACTCCTTGTATGCCTCAAATAAGTGCTTTCTAGAATCACCCTGGATGATAACAGTCTTACTGGCCTTCTTACCTTCTCCGGATGGCTGTACATCTTTGGGAGAGCTTGCATGTTGTTTTAAATACTCTTTTAGGAAGTTTGTTGCATGCTTGTATATGTCTAATGTGAAGGTATTGTACGGCTTCTTACCCACGTTGCCGTGTATTCGCGGCGCGACCCCATGTGTCATGACGTGCTGCCTGATGCGTTTAAGCTGATAATGTGTAACATTTTCTAAATATAAGAAAGCTTCTAAACAAACCTTTCTTCCCTGGTAAACATAGCAAGCCCTTAATCTCCTTCTGACCTTGTGGCGTGAGGTCTCCGCCGGATTTGCTAAGCTTGCCATTGTAATGCCCATCAGGTACATATCATGTTCACTCTTTGTTAGTTCGGCAATGTTTAATCTATGACGATAAACAGCTTCAGGATTGAGGCCCCGATAGCAATTGTCTTTACAGTCACAGCCTCTTTTCAACCTTTCCTTTACCTGAGCTGGATTATCCTCTAATTTATTGTCAAGAACCTCCTCGTCACTATCAGTTTCAGCCATTTTCTTTCTTTTTTTGCCAGCTTTCTTCTCTACCTTGGGTTTGGTATCAACATCCATGTCCGTACCGTCAACATTTGCCTCAAACTCGATGTACGGTCCCGACATGCCTTGAATGTTACCATCTCCATTCTCAACTTGAATTGTGTGACCCTGCCAGAGGACCTGCTCCTGATGTCCATTGTAATTATGCTGCTGCATATTCTGAGGCCCTCCAAGTTCGAAAACCGAATGCTGGCCCATGACCGGTGTGTGCCACTGAGCTCCTTCGCCGTATTCACCTCCACCGTTCTGATCAGACGGGATGGACACTATGATAGCTTCCTTGCTGTCGACGCTTCGACGCTCCACCGAAAGCAGCGAGTGCAGGACCTCACTGGCCTCCTTCTCCGCAGGATTCACCACCTCCATCTTCTCAAAAGACATGATGACACCACGCTATACTACAAATGAACGTTCATGTCAAATCACATGTACCTACTTACATACGTGTATGTACAACGAGAATTGCATCGAACGACACGACAAACCCGCCCCAATCGCTATAATTTCCCTCAACCCCGCAATACTAGCAAGAAAACCGCGATAACTTTTCAAATTAATGTAAATAAACATAACAAAAACCGTGCAATTATTAACCTTAATCGCGTTTTTTAAGTTTCATTATCGCATAGCGGATCGAACTCCCGTGGAATATTGGGCCATATAGTCATAGCAAAGGAAGATTCAAACTCACCTTTTTCGCGTTATTTCGGGAACTTAGACGCTTAAAAATGTATCCTCGGTGTTAATCTTTAGATGTGGTTTCTTTTTCTTCACTTCATATTGATATTACAGTCATAATTGACGAGAAATGTACAAATATTTCACGGAATTCACGGAAGCAATATGGCGATACACTTTCCGTGAATAAAATCGGAGGACGCCGTAGAACACGTCATTAGTACAGTGCGCCGCCGCTAGTCAGCGCTGCCGTAGTTGTTTCCGAGTGTTTCCGTATCGACGCCCGCCGTCACAGCTACAGCGAACCGCGCAATTTTCAAATCATGATGCGACCATGGATTGCACTTTCAAGTTTATTATTTAGGAGTTTTATCGTTAATTTCATTTAATTCTTTCGCTTTATAATTTAATTTCATTTGGCCGCTTCAGTATTTTTTAAAATCACGTAAATAAAGTGTTTTTAATTATTTTTTTCTAAAAGTCATGAAGATAAATATTTTTAATAACCAATACATTTCATCCTTTTAGTAAATGGTCAAATGGAGAACTTGTTTTAGAAGATCAAATTATCGTCATTATTATCTATATCAGATACCTATGGCAATATGATAATCACAAAAGCAAGTTCCCATAATGGAAAAAGCTTTATCAGCTTCATAATTTGATAGTAACAAGGTCAGTGTTCCATAATATGAGCCAAATAAGAATATTTAGTATTCATTACTTTCTGCCTTTTTTACCTACGCGAACTACTCACCGGTTTTACCAAACTATTTGTGAATGGGGAGTGAGAAATAATGTAAGGGTTACAATTTGCTAGGGTGCGCAAGTACGTATAAGTTGCAACTTTTTAAAATGGTGTATTACCCGACAGCATCAGATCATAATTCATAATAATTAATAACCTGCAGTTAAACAGACTATTTATCATAGCTGTTATGTACGAGTTAAACCATTTGTGCGACTACTTTACACATAAGTTAATAATACTTAACTTATAAATAGTGATTACACAGTACCTAAATAAACTGTAAATCTTTATATAACGTTAATTTTCGGGGTTTCGGGTGTATACTTTGTTTTAGTGTGGCAAGATACTTTTGAGCAGTATGACAAAAGCAAATTCATATTCTTCGGTATATAAAATCTTTATTAAAATGATGGTGTTGCGCATTTTAATGCTGCTCATAGAGTGTTTGATGAGAATCTCCAACTGCCAACTCTCATAGTTGGAAATACACTGAGCCGAGAAGACCTGAAAAATACACTCAGTTTCCGTAACGCGCAAAAGTGTTTGTTACGGTTACACATAATTAATCCACTATACAATCATTTAATATCATAATCATCGCCTCTTATTACGCTAAAGACTATGTAAAGTAATTAAATAACAACAACCCAATTCCATATATGACGTTCGGAGGTATCCCGCCAAAATATTCTCACATAATTATTATGCTGATGAAGATGTTTTTTTTTATTATTACTACAATATATTTAGCATAATGTCTAAATATATTCGGTCAAAATATCTACTTAAATATAATAAATAAAATAGGTAGTTAGACCTACATTTATCTGAAAACTACATTGTGTCCACTATTTTTAATATATTGCGAAACAAAGAGTATACTTAGGTAAACCACGTGTAACTTAAACTGCACCGTAATCATTCATAAGGATTCCTGCTTACGTTTTTTATAGCTAGTTCGCAGCTACTTGAAACCAAATTCATAAGTTATATAGTACAATACAATTTTTGTATATTGATTACACGACGAACTAAAATCGAAAAAATCTCTTACAAGAGAGCACAAGGTGTAGATACATAAACAAATGTTTACACAAAACGGGGCAACTACAGAAAAGTAGAACAATACTTTTTATTTTGAAGACTGCCAAGTACAGGAAATAATTTTACTTTCAAGCGCATACAATTCAACAAAAAAGTTAGTCGAGTATCAGGTGTAGAATGAACAAGAGGGTCCGCATTCGCGTGGAACAAAAGCGAACGTTCAACCGCCACCCAGCTTCATATCCGTTGGCACTTGCACGTAATGATTATAACAGCCATTTCCCAGCGTTACTAGGCCGTAATGTGTGATATACAGCTACCACTATTAACCTTTCTAACTTTAATGTCTAAATATCAAGAAATTTGATACTACTATTCTCAGAATTACAATTTTGTTTAATTAACTTCGTTCATGTCCATCAAAAATTTCATAAACGCATTAAAAGTAATACACAAATCGTAATTGAAGTTATTTTATTTTTTACGAATAAATATAACTTTATCGTAAACGAAATAACAGTCCCAATTGTCCCACGAATTCAATTACATATTTTTGTTTCAAGAATCATTCGCTTCATGGATTTTGGTTGGTTTCCTAAACACAACTCTGTGACATAATGCCTTTTGATACTGGAAATACATATGTATTAGTTGTTCTATCCTTAGATGTAAAATAGAAAACATATTATGGGACTCATTTTCATGAAAGTTGGCGCGGTATGAGAATATAAATCATAATCACATCAATTAGGAATAAGGAGGAAAGAAAGGAAACAATAAGGTACACGCAGGTTTACTGGTGATATATATAACCTGTCCAAGATCATCCGGGTTAGTATCACCACCGCTACACCGAATTCTCTCTAGGGCGTGCGGGGCGCTAGAATGCTCAGAATACATGAGGCGATAAACTCAGATCTCAGAAAAGGCAGTGCTACTGTGACCGACTTCGAACAGCACAAAGGGTCATTTTGAAGACATTTCCAGATGTCATGAGTAGTTATGTCTATGAACATCTAGTGAAGTAACTGCATGCCCATTTCAACATTTCAATTAAAAAAATTAACGGATTTCCTTGATATATGAGTGGTTATACCATTTAATGCTTAGAGTTTTCAAATCTTTTTATCGCTCTGTCGACGGCGTTGTTACTGACCATGAAGACATATAGGTATAGATATTTATGTACCTATTAAAAAAAAAATCTATAATGCAATATGTGCAATACGCTATAGATAATATTAAATTAAATAAGAATTTTCGTCTCGTTCTGCCGCTATGATTTTTATTCCAATTCCATTATCACACTATTCCATTGTAATGTTTTCAAATTTCCATTGATACAATGAATTCGATTAAATTTATAGCGAATATCTATGACACCGTATTTGAATCCGTACTTTATAATATTATCAACAATCATAGTATATAAGGTTATCGTTCAAGAAAATTTTTTATACATTTTTGTAATACGCTCAAATAATGTAACCTTTACTTATGCATGCACTTCAATTGGATCTTAGAAATATGATTATAAAAAAAGGTACTGTCAATCTGTCAAATTTGAAAAGGCGGGAAATGCACAATGCAGTCCTCATCTCGCTTATATTTGACATGTATAAGTAGTTGATCCTAAAAGATGTATGGCTCACCGATGTTTATTTATTAGTATCGATCGACAAATATATATCACTTCATTCTAGGTAAGTACGTAACATTGGATAATTTATAAATATTGGCTATGTAACTGTTGGCTTTTGTGATCTTGCTATCATTGTATATTTTCTCTCTGTGGCAATTGAAATAATAATGTTGAATTGTTACTAACTTGTACAAAATATATTTATTACGTTAGGACGGTATATAATACGTAATAAACGATATATAAATTACTGTTTTGATGGTGTAGTTCTTTTATTTTAATTATAGGTACTCTGAAATTTTAGATGGGCTTGCGATGTTAATTTGTATTTTAAAAACCATATGTTACACATAAACAACACTAAAACCTGTGTAATAAGTAAACAAGTAAAATTAAAGCACTCACCAGCTGCAGTGTCCAGGTTGAAGCAGCTGCTGCGGGACTTGACCACGGCGCCGGGAGACGGACCGTCTGGCCACTCCATCCTCTCCTCCATAGCCTTCGAAGCACTTCTTTTGAACTGCTCCAAAAAACTGTCTATTTGCGTCTCTATACTCGTCGGAGAAGTGGCCATCGTTTCCACCGAAACAGGGAAAACAAACACAACACGCTCCTACTCCTATATCTACGACATTTTACGCCCTATACTTCGATTTCTTAGATGTTAACATGAATGTGTCGCCAAACACCTCCTAATATTTTACGCATTGCATAATTAGCCATGGTTCTCGCGCCGAATTTGTCCATCGACCCGTCTTTACGCACAATTTTATTAAAGAAGACCGCGGTCAGCTCGTCTGCCGCATGCATGAAAGAAACTATTGGCTACGGGAGTGATATTACTACGGATACCGTTAAGCTATATACGGCATCGAAAATAAAGCGACAACCACCGACATCTATCGATCGCGGTGAACAGCTGTTTTATCAAAGTTGCCAGGATTCGGAATCATATGGAAAAAATGATAACGGTAAACATATTACTTTTTCATTGATTTCCTTGTTTGACTGATTTTGCTTAAATTTAAATAATGTGTGCTTTCACTGTAGGTTTAAATTATAACAAGCTTGTGTTGGCAACGTACATTCACATTTAAGTAGGTACGCTTAAGATTAGTTCACGTGTGTGAGGGAGAGAGACTTTGACGTATTTTATTAGTGTGCGTGGGTGCCGGTGCCGCGAGGGGATCGCGGTCGCTCGGTCGCGCACGCTGCGTGCATTTGCTAGTGCTGCGCGAAGAGCGCGTGTAGTTCGTGACATATTGGAGGTGACTGGAACTGTCACGCACGAGACTACACCCGGCCACATAATGTCAAACCGAGCATGGGTAACGCTAGCCACAAACGACTCCTACGGTCTCGGGGCGCTGGTGCTGGCGCACTCGCTGCGCCGCGCCGGCTCTGCCTACCCTGCCGTGGTTCTCATCACGCCATCCGTCACTGAGGCCATGAGAGACCGCCTTGGCGCAGTATTTGCTGAAGTGGTGACAGTGGACGTGTTGGATTCAATGGACGCCGCACATCTTGCTTTGCTCCAGAGGCCAGAACTTGGCATCACCTTTACGAAAATCCATTGCTGGAACCTTACGCAATACGAGAAGTGTGTCTTCCTCGATGCTGATACTCTGATCATCCAAAACTGTGACGAATTATTCGAGCGAGAGGAGCTGTCCGCCGCCCCCGATGTCGGCTGGCCCGACTGCT
>DWIE01001022.1:0-12032 GCA_018248235.1 Choaspes benjaminii | reverse complement strand
ATGTTCATTCTCGCAAAACTCAAACTGTAGAACTTGTATGACGTTGCATTAGAATACAATTATATATATGATTATATATATGATTACTTTTTCTTTTCTACTTAACTAAACAAAGCCACAGTAATGCGTGTCCGAAAACATCTTGCTCGTTCGAAGTTCGTCGATCTCAACGGAATTAATAACGATTTTGTATTATACGTTTAACGGGTGGTAGAACATGAATATGTTCGACTGGGTCGGTACCACTGTCACACCTATTTGCGCCGTGAAACAGTTATGTTCGCACTACTTGTGTTTCGGTGTAAGGGTGTGATAGCTAGCATACGCAGAGACGCACGTGCATACGTGGCGTTCCGACCTATATCCACAACAGTAGCACCGCATCTATGATTACAGATGTCATAGGCTGCGGCAGCTACTTACCAGCAGGTAGACTGCAAGCCTGTGTGGTACTTCATAACATAAAAAATATATATAATTCCACAGGTAGAGATAAAGGGCAAACCTCAAGAGGTAGATGAAAATGGCGCGAAGCCAGTTATCCTTATAGATGCAGGGCAGCAAGGTGGTTACGGGCCTGTAGATCTCGCGTTGTTCATTATAGAACAGCTGGTTGCCTGTGAGGAGTATGAAGACATGATACATAAGGCCCACTGGGTTATACTGCCTTGCGTTAATCCAGATGGATTTGAGTACGTCAGATATGTGAGTGTATTTTTTCTTTATACTTCTGGGGTTTCCGTTCATGATAAATATGTGATATCCATTGTAGATAGATAAATACACGAAGATAAACACTTTATTGTATTCCACAGTTTTGTACATTTTCACCGTAACCCTTGCATATTTCATAAATGATTTGATAATTAATTTTATGATAACTTACATAGTAGTTAGTAACTTATATAATAGTAGCAATAGATCTCGCCATATCATATCCTTGCTGAATCAGAGTTTGATCTTACTACCAAGTTACAACTAAACACTTCAAATCACTTGATTACAGTGAATTGTGTGTTCACATGCAGAACGTACTCGTATACAGTTTGGTATAACAAACACTCTAACGTACTAAACGAGAATGATAAATAGAAGACCTAATAAATATTAACACAACTAAAAATTAAATACTTAATAAAAATAAGATAAAATGCATAATTATTATGCATTGTAGAATCAGGTTCGCGTGGCTGAGTACCAGCAACACACATATATCTACTGTGAAACAGTTGTTATGAGTTGCGTTTCAAGTTGATGGGTGTAGAAGTCGGCATGCACAGGATAAAAGTGGCGAACAACTTAGCCCTCAACAACAGCAACGGATTGCAGAAGACCTCATAGAGAACGATAGTTCCGTTTAGAGTTGGTTGCGGTTGACATGAACAGCAGTGCTTTCTTACCACTAGGTGGACTGCATTCACATTTGCTACTTTAATATATATATATTTTAACGAAAACTAGAGTAGCAAACAAGCATACAGTTCATTTCATGTTAAATGACTACTACAGCCCATGACAACCGTAACCGAATCAATACAGACCTATTTATCTCTTTGAAATCGCTCACAAGTGCGTTGCTACTATTGAGGGCTAAATTGGTCGCCTTATGCATCCTGTGCGTGCTGGCTGCCACACCCTTCAAGCTAAAACACAACTCGTAAGAGCTATTTCACAGCAGAAATAGGTGTGGTGGTGGTACTCATCCGGATGAATCTGGATAGATTCTACCACCGATAGAATATTCCTAAAATATTAAAATACACACTCGTATTTGTGTATATTCTCAGATTCAGAATGTGAACTTTCCCTTTGATTGGGAAGTAGGACATATCATAAGCTATAACACGTCATACATTGCACTATTGTGGAGAAATTATTTCTTGTGTTGTTGATAACACAGGACGTCTGTTACAAGCCTACTACTAGCAATTTGGTATTAACAAAAAGGCAGGCAGGCTTCAAGCCAATTTGTTTGAGATTAATTTGCAGTAGCCTTTGAATTCCTAACTCGATGAGCTGTAATATAATCTGAATCAAAGGTTTAACTATTTGCTCGTCAAGTTTCGATTTAGGAATAGGTAAGTATTATTAGGATAACGACTGTCAATAGCATTTATTTATATTAGTGTTTCTTAAGTATTTCTTTTGTTTTTCAATATATTTTATTTTTTTTAGTTTTCGTATGATTTTTTTTTCGAATATAAATACATTATTATTAACATAAGGTCTAACACACTGACATATAACCTCCGTGGCGTTGATGAGCCGGTCTGGGACGCGTGAGGTCACGAGTTCGATTCCCGCGGTGATACAAATTTTATTATCTGTTTCGTATCTCGTAAAGCTTGCGGGTAGCACAAATTTTACGTGTGACTCGGTCGGTACCAACGTCACATCTATTGTGCCGTGAAACAGTAGTGTTCGCACTACTTGTGTTTCTGTTTAAGGGTGCGATAGCCAGCATACGCAGAACACGAGGTGATCGATTTATATTCTCAACAGTAGCACCGCATCTGTGATTACAGATGTGCAGGGCTGCAGTAGCTGCTTACCAGCAGGTAGACTGCAAGCCCGTGTGCTACTTCATAACATAAAAGAAAAACAAATGGAGAAATCAAGAGTTTTTGTATTTTATTGTTTCGTATTGTATTGTATTGTATTGTATTGTCCTTAAGAGTTACAACACACTTATAGCAGACTTCGAACAGAAGGATCAGTCTGTTTGAGTCGGTTACGGTTGTCACGGGCTGCAGTGGTCACTCGACATCACGCGAACTGAATGCCCGTTCGCTGAGGTTGGAACGTGTAATAGCTTTGACAGACTCGGTGTTTGTTTGCAGGCGTGACGAAGCAAGAGAGCCACGTCCGGGAGCGCCACAACTCGCACCGGCACAACTCGACGGGCGAGGACGCGCCCCGGACGTACGTGCCGACGCAGTTTGAGAACTCGCTGGGCAAGCTGCAGGTCAGTTCTGTGTGTGTGCGTGTGCGTGTGCGTGCGCGTGTGCGTATATGTGTCTGTGAGTGCGAGTGCGTGCGCGTGTGTGCGTGTACGTGTGAGTGTGTGCGTGCGTGCGTGTACGTGTGTGTGTGTGTGTGTGTGTGTTTTTTAAATTAAAGCCAAATTTAAGACCTGATTGTCAATTTAAACTTATAAATATTTATGTGAGATTTGGGTTGAAGAGTGTGAACAGATTCAAATTCAAATTTGTTTATTATTAGTTAGGATATATAATACTAATCCTTTAAACTCCTAAACACAGATTTTTTTATAAAATATTGTTAGACTTTGCAGAGAACAAAATAGAAATAATATTTTTGATAATAGTTAAATCATGAAAATGGCAACATTAAAGTCAATGTATACTTTCGGCTTTTGTCAATGAATTTTAGCATATCTTTGGCATTTTCTGAACATAGATTTAGCATAAAATATTTTTGGAGTTGCCAGCTTTGGTACAAAATCGAAACATTTTTGAAAATGGTTAAATAGAAATTATCTTATCGAAATTGCAAAATTTAAGTGAGCATTTATTTACTTTCGGTATCTTTAAATTATCATCAGCATGTTGCAATGTTTTGATGTGACCATAGATTTAACATAAAACATTTTTATAGGTGGCAGCATTGCCTGTATACACTATTGACGTTTTTTTCCAGTGCGGTAGTGTAACAGCTCCTAGGAAGATCATCGACGTTGAGGTGGTAGCAGGAGAACCGCCGTCTGGTCGCGCTTCCCGCGCAGCCAGCGTAGCGAGCACCACCAACCCAGCTGAGGCGCCTCGCGAGGTGAAGCGCACCAAGCAGCTGCTGCTGGACATAGAGGCGCTGTACCTCGTCCTGCTGCGGCTCGAGGAGCTGAACGACCCCTTGGCGATAGCGAACGCCCTGATACTGATGGACAGAGAAGAGAAGCAGAAGCAGCTAGAGGCCGCGCAGAAGGAAGCGGCGGAGAACGAACAAGAAGAAGATTTGAACCTGTTCCTCCGGAACATCGAGTCCGTGCAGAGGAGGAAGCCGGACAGTCCCAAGAGCGAGAGCATCGACAAGAGACAGGTGGTGAATCTAGCCGTGAGCCAGAAGCCACCTCCGGTTAAGAACCTACTAAACGAAGACAAGGAAGACCTCCTGAATAAGATGTTCCTCGGGCTGCTGCATGGGGATAGGCTGCAGCAGATGCTGTGCGTCAGGAAGGGGAAGGCGTTGGTGGCGCGCTTCTTGCGTCGCGTGCCGGGTGCGCACGCGCGTCTGCGTGCGCTGTGGTCCCGCGTGCTGCGCGCGCTGCCGTCCGCCGCGCGCCGCGACGACGGGGCGCTGCCCGCCCTCGCCGAACACTACAAGAGGTACATACAGAACACTACGGGCTGGTCGGCGGTTATAGAGTCCTGCGGTCTGCTGTCCGAGGCTTTGGACCCAGCGAGGACGCCTTATGTTCTTACCTCATCTGTAAGTATGATAAACAGATCGTATGTTGATAACGGCGGCGAACGGGTTCGATTCCCGCGATGGAATATGTTTTCTAAGTGGTTTCGTGTCTGGACAAAGTTTTGCGAGGTAGAAGTTTCATGTTCGATTGGGTTGGTACCACAGTCATATCTATTTGTGTCTGGAATATTCTGACATGACATGTGTTAGAACATGAATATGTTCGTCTGGGTCGGTACTACCGTCACACCTATTTGTGCCGTGAAACAGTAGTGTTCGCACTACTTGTGTTTCGATGTAAGGGTGTGATAGCCTGCATACGCAGAACACGATGTGTTCGATCTATGTCCTCAAGGGTAGCACCGCATTTGTAATAACAGATGTCATGGGCTGCAGTAGCTACTTACCAGCAGGTAGACTGCAAGCATGTGTGCTGTTTCATAATCAAGTAATTTATTCTCTTTCAGTTTACTCTGAGCTGCGTGTGTGCGTTGTTCGACCGCGCCATGGTACTAGTGAACACTCCAGACGCGACCTCAAACGAGCGGCAGTGGTACAAGTTCCTCAAGACCCTCGCGAGGGCCCTCAAGTGCACCACCCTCACAGTCGCGAAGCCCCTCGAACCCTTGTCCGAGGATAGGCTCAAGATCCACATGAAGCAACTCGACTCGAGGAGCACCATAGAAATTCTGCAGCGCGGGAAATCAGCGGTGGAATTGAGTAAGTCCGAGGTATCGGAGCTTTTGGTGAAACATTTGTGTTGATGTTGGTTGGTTGGTTGGTCGGATGTCGGCTCATATTGGCGTTGGTTGGTTCCAACATGTGACACTATTTGCAACTGTTTTTATTGTTTTTATTGCCAAATGGCCGCGCATTTGGTCGAATGGTACACTAGGTTTTACTAGGCGGACTTGTCAAACAATTTGTTATGCTGTAATGGGATGGTGGAGTTTGGCGGAATGTTTGAACGTAGCAAGGAATGTTGACTTGCATCTCTTAATCATAAATAACGACTCACGCCTGTTTTTACGGGGTGTAGGCAGAGGTGGACATCACGTTTCGCTTATATTTAGCTCCCAGGTGGTAAGCCTATTGCAATTTCACCGGATTTCCAAACTCCGGGCTTCTTACTGAGATTTTTCCAGTTGGAAAAACTTGCAGTTTGCGCCACCCGGGAATCGAACCTGCTATTCGATTGTAGGTTATCGTAGTGACCAAGTTTGTTGAGTATATTTTATTTTATTCTGTATAATTTTTCATATATTAGCTTTATTAGTTTTTATAATATCATTGTCCTTGTATTATTGTTAAGCTGGGAACATCATCGTAACACAAATGTGTAAGCCAATTCACGAGACCTTCATAGTTCCCATGCGTATGTAGCTTCATTCAATATGTTCGACTCGGTTGGTACCACTGTCACACTTATTTGTGCTGAAACAGTAGTGTTTGCACTTGTTTTTCGTAAGAGTGTAATACCCAGCATACGCAGAGGGCATTCGATCTGTCCTCAAGAGTAGCGCTGCATCTGTGGTTACAGGCAGCGCTGCAGTAGCTACTTACCTGCAGGTCAGTATGCAACTCCAAAAAATATTTTATTTTTAAAAATCTTTGTTCATTTACTTGGCCAAACATTGGTTCATGTTTCCCTACAATTATATACCAACATTCATACATATCTACTATGGATATGTTTTCCAAGCTATCCCAAACGTTAGGCAATTGTAACTTCACTTTGTATGATATACAGGAGTAGCTAATAAATTCTCTACTATAAAACTATGTAGAATAGATACATATATATATACATACAAAGATATATGTATATATTATGTTGCATACATATGGTATATTAGATTAAGTAGATATATATTACAGAACATATATATATTGTAGTGAAAATTCTTAATATCCTATCTTCTATATGCACAATCCATGACTCAATGGCGTATAGGTCTGAAACGTTAAGTCTCGTGTTCGATTCCCATGAACGATGCAAACTTTACACATTTGCTTTAAAGTGCTACCTCGGTACCACTGTCACACGATACGTGACTCCTATAATGTTGGTGGGTTAGTGTAAGAATGTAGCTATAATGTGAGGTGTTTGATCTTAGAGTGTACCACAGTCACACTTATATCTGTCGTGTTGTAGTGTTCGCACTACTTTTGTTTGGCTGTACGGGTGTGATAAGCAGTGTACACAGAACACGAGGCGTTCGATCTGACCACAACAGTAGCACCGCATGTGTGGTCACAGATGTCATGGGCTGGAGTAGCTACTTACCAGTAGGTAGACTGCAAGCTTGTGTGCTACTTCATAACACAATGCACTCGTTTACGGATTGTTGTCACACTTAATTCTGGTGTGATATCGCGTTATATCCATTCGAAGGGTGTGGCAGCACGCATAGGGCAGATGAGGTGACCGACTCATGCATCAGTTGCAATACAGTTGTGACCGACTTCAGACAGCAACAGATATGTCTGAAGGCAGTTACGAGTGGGAGATGCAGTGATCACTTAACATCAGGTGAACTGCATGGTATTGACTGCACTACTTGGGAACATAACACATGATAGGATATTAAGAAAATGATAGATTGCTAGTTCACATATATATTGTTGTTGCAAAATCGAAATATACATAAAAGTAGGAAAAAATATGAAGCACCCCTTTTATTTTTAATTTTTTTTTAAATTCTCGTGTCAATTTATTAGCAGAGGTGAACATCCTCGATTCGCAAGGTTATGAGAGAAAGACGAAGGATAGGGAAGCTATGTAAAAACTCGTTTTATCTCATTCTCTCACAGCCTAAACCGTATAAACACATTTATAGTTGTCTCTTTTTCGTTACATTTTTCGTTTCATATTTGTTGCACATTAGTTTCGTAAAATCCAATTCACACCGTCCCAAATGGAGACCCATTTCAAAAAACGATGTTTCGCTTTTGCAACTAATATATATTACGTTACACATACATTTGCTTTGATTTTACAATTTATTTGACCAAATCCGACCGTATTTGTGGTATTTATGCAATAAAATTAGTGCTTAGGTATTAAAATAAATACGAAACTCGTTTTGAAGCCACTGCTGTGCTATCGAACTGTATTGAAATATTATAACAAAAGAAACGTTACGAAATAACGTCGACAACGTTTGTGTTTACGTTACGTTGTTGATACTGCTATCGTTGCGATAACGCTGTCGTTGCGTTGTCGTTGCCGTTGCGTTATCGTGATCATTGCGTTATAGTTATAGATGTTTGAGGATAATATTGTTGGAGTGACCATTCAAAGGTCAATTGGCAACGTCGCGCTTTACAATTTCACTATACGATCGCGTCAACGTTTACTACCTGTAGGGGATGTCACTTAATACTACAGTCCGTCACTAGATGGCGTCGTTTCAATCCCATACAAATCCCTACAAACTCCCGCGAAGTGTCGTACAGATGGGACTTTACCCATAGATATATTTAGCAAGAACTTGTTACAATCGACTAGTTTTCCCTCATTATTTTCTTAACTATAGTAACGGTAAATTGCACGATATCGTGTACAATGAACAGCGTGAGATATTATACTTTGACTGGGCGGGTACCGCCGTCACTGCTTCGATCTAGACAGCTGTAACTGTTTCGGTACATAGCCAGCACATGCAGGGCTGGCCCTTGAACCTCGACCTCTGAACTAACAGATGTCATGGACTGCAGTAGACACTTACAAGAGGCGTTCGATCCAGGTCCTCAAGGGGAGCACCGCATGTGATTACAGATGTCATGGGCTGTACATCTACTTACCAGCAGGTACACTGCAAGCCCGTGTGCTACTTCATAACATAAAATTTTTTTTTGAACAGCAAGTATTTCTTCATAACTTGAAAAATGATCGATGCACTGTTTGGGCTAAAGCGAGTTTTGTTTATCTATAAAACAATGTAATCGTACAGCCAATTAGATTAATGATATGATAGCTCTATTATAGTATGTTGCTGAAACATATATTTATATATATATATCAGAAATGGTATGTAGGTGGTAGGTGTGTGTACAAATTTGTGTGAACGGAAATATATAGCTTTAAAACATGCCCAATTTAGTATGTATGTAACACGTAGATTCTTTCCACGGTCGCCCAATGAAACGCACCAACCATTTCTGCTGTGAAGTAAGTCGGTGTGCCTGCTCGCGTGATACGCGAGGCGACCGACTTACCCATCTCAGCTGTATCACTTCGAACAAGCAGTTGCTCTGTTTGGAGTCGGTAACAGCTGCTATATGTAGAAACTATCACTGAATGAACTGCATGCTAGTTTGCTATTATCGTTGACATAAAAATGTCACGGTAATTTGTGCCATGAAACAGTGGTGTTCGCACTACTTGTGTTTCGGTGTAGTGATAGAGCATATGCAGAACACGAGGCGTTCGATACATCACCTCGAGAGTAGCAGCGTGGTTCATGTCATTGGCTGCCCGTGGGTTGATAGGAAAATTAAAAAAAAAAGATCACAAAAAAATTGTTATGATTTCTACAAACTAAAATTTCTCTGTTAATTTTTTTGTCTTAAAGGTGTATGATACGTTTTTGAATGTAACGGTGATTCGCGGTGTACTTCGTTCTAACCGATGTTTCGGGATAGTAACATGGACCATGGTCACGGTGGAACTGCGGTGGCGGAGAGAACCTCTTGGCAGGTTGACACTTGAAAGTGTACAAAAAGCAGTAAAATGAGTTCGTTACATTCAAAAACGTGTCAGATCCGCGATAAAGAAAATATATATGTAATAGTTAATTATATTGTATGTAATGTTGATTTTATTTTTTGCCTACGTTGATTCTGTTGTGTTCTTGTATATGTGAACATAATCACATGGAGTTAAAGTCGAAAGTCTGAGAAGTGACTACACAATGGAAAATTTTATATTATATATAGTAATTTAGTGTCTGATTATTGGAAGGGAATACGACGGACAAAAAATTATTAAGATGCACTTAGATGTATTTAATTGGTTGTATCTATTAAATTTAATTAAATCTCACATCCGTGGATTGTCACACATTTCTCCTTAGCTTATTGACCCCCGACCCCCCCCCATTTCTCTGTCAAAAATATTCATTTTCATGTCAGAGTGAAACACATCCAGGTTCGCTCGGGTGAGTACCACCACACCTATTTCTGTTTTGAAACATCTCTTATGAGTTGTGTTTCAGCACGCACAGGATACATAAGGTGACCGACTTAGATCTAAAGAGTAGCAACGAACTTGTGACCGACTTTGAATAGAACGATGGATCTATTTGAAGTCGGTTACAGTTGTCATGGGCTGCAGTGGTCACTTAACATCAGGTGAACTGCATGCCCGTTTGCTGCTCTAATTTTCATTAAAAAAAAAAACTAGAGTTTTGGGTGACATGCATAGGATACGTGAGGTCGCCAACAGCCAATAGCACTGAAGAGAAGCAACGCACTGATCACCAACTTCGACCAAAACCCGTCCCTTCCTATCAGTTGAAGTGCACATCCGTTTCCTACTCTTCCCTTCAGTTTTCATATTGACTCCCCCCCACCCCCTCCTACTGGTTCCTCCCCCAAATGTGTGGCAATTTATGGATGGACAAGTTAAGCGAGCTGGGCTAATTAATAGATTACATTACGTAATATAATAGTTGTAAAACGTAAAATTTGTACGTTGAAAATATGATTGTTACATTTTATATTGCGATTGAGAGATACGTGTGTGTAAGGACCGAATGGTGTTAATCTGACAGACTTTCAACATTAGTTATAGCAGACATTGAATATGATGTTAGAGTTAGTGACCGGTATTTATATTTTACATTGTAAGTAACCCTACATATACGCTATGGAGTCAAACATTTTGGAGGATACACTACACTACAGCTGGGCTGATGTCACCACGCTGGTCTGGTGTTAGGCGTGCAGGTGGTACACAATGGTACATCGTTCTCGGGAGTAGCACGGCATCTGTCAACGCCTCTGTTGATGTCATATAGCTCGCCGTCAAGTGGATTGCACGCGTGTGTGCATAGGACTAGACGTGCTATGATATGGGGTCTTTCAAAGAGCTGTAAAAAGAGTCGTCCAAGGCCGGCAACGCCCCTGGTGTTGCAAATGTCCATTGGCGACGGTAATCACTTACCATCAGGTGAGCCGTCTGCCTGTTTGCCCCCTATGTAATGTTAAAAAAGTCGACCCAGTTGTAGCTAGGTGTCGAAGATTCGATCACAAGCTGTGTTCTTATCCAAGGTCACGTGATAATGTATATTCCTGATATTTTGCAACTTGACTTCCTGACTGTTTACAACTTATATCTATATATAAATATATTAATATGACATATACAAAATGTAGTTCTTCTAGGCCATTACTTCGCGATTCTTCCGCGTTTCCACTACACTGCACCTAATAAATATTTGACACACGACACCATGAGTATGTAGATTGTTATTTTTATATTAAGGCGAGTGGCGGTTTGTACCAAAATGGCGATGTCTAAGGGGACAATTTGTCTCAACGCGAACATGTTCTCACTTGTTCCTACATGTTTTGTAATGCACCTGGAAGAGGTTGGAACATGTTTGATGTGTTCAAAAATGTATGCAAAATGATTGTGATCTATGGTTGATTGCACCATAAATATTCTCGTTAATTGTCGTTCTGATATTAGTTTTAAACGGAATGGCGGTGGTTACACCCGATGCTTTTATTATTTTAAGTCTTACATATGGCAATACTTCGTAATCCGTGTTGCCAGCTGCCACGTTAGCAACGCACGGATCTTTCGGACATGTCCTCACTATTTATTTCTGGTTCGAGGTTACTGGCAACACTAGGAACTAGTGAATAATATTTTAATTGTTTACATTTGTAAATAGTTAAGTACATAAGTACATAAAGTTTTATCGATATCGATTACTAGTACTTTTTTTTAAATTTAAATAAAATAAAAAAAATATGCTTTTTATTCTAGTTTTTAACTTAGAGCTGGGGTTACTGTATTCATTAATAAAATAGATTTTCAATGAATTTTACATATGGAGAAATATATGTTTGCAATCCATATAAAATTCCTTGAAACATTTTCACTTAATTTAAGTCACTGAGGATTGATTTTTTCATTTTTTTTTTTACTTCAAAGACTGTGATTGGCAAGTTCGTAAATTGTCTATGCTCGTTTATTTTTATTTTTCTTTCGTAATGATTTGTGATTTATATTGTGATAATGGAAAAAGTCAGTCCTCTATACGCAAAATCACATTTCGACATATGTTTCATGCGATGTGACTTTGGGTCGAACCATTTTAAATGTAAAATAGTGAAAAAAAAAATGTTTACTTCCATGTAAAATTACTATCAACGACACACACTATTGGCACGTTTCCACCGGCGACGGTTCAGTTAAGCCAAACCTAAAGGGTAGCGAGATCATTGTCAGCAGAATATAACGTCACGCTGACAGTGGTCACTGCGCTGACGAGAGTCACGTGTAACAATTACATGGGAGTGTTTTGGCGGGAATCTTCCGAGTGCCATGTTCGGAGTTGTGTTGGTGTTATTTAATTTACGTTGTCTTTAGT
>DWIE01001021.1:0-12035 GCA_018248235.1 Choaspes benjaminii | reverse complement strand
GTAAAAGTGTACCTAGTGGAATATAATCTGTAGGTACTATTTACCTCCCTAGATATTTATAAAAGATTTTAACGTTATAAACAAGACAATAGCATTTGAGATTTATTTATACATCTAATATATTTGTTACAATAATGAGTGTTCAAATTTAATTGTGACTAACGCGTTTCTAAGCAGTCATAAATTTTCATTATATTTTTGAAAGATAAACTTTTAAACATTTGTAATGAATAATGTTAAGTACAGATAACACTGTACTGAAGGTACTTTAATTGCGCCTTTCTTGTCCATGTTACTCGTAACAGATCACAACATCGTATATTTTACTAAATTAATACATCTAATAAATATAGGGAATAGGAAAAACAACATTCAATATAGTGAATATTAAATAGCTTAACAATATATTATATATGAAATCATACGCAAAGAAACATACTCCTCAAAGATACGAGTATCTTCTTTCTCATTTCTACTAAAAACAATTTCTCTAAATTATATTATCATCGAATTAATAATTATAGCACAAAGTCTTTTAAAATATTGTGTGGCATGATTTTTTCATTATAAGCCGATTAGTCTTGTCCAAAGCTCAAGTGCAAGCTTACCTCGTTGCTTGCACATTATCAAGTCAAAGATAGATTTGTAATGTATATTTACTGTTGACTTAGCTTAGAGGCGTGAAAAGATACTTAGCACCTGTTGAACTAAGGTCTTGATTGTTATATTAGTTTGTCATAAAAGAACTGCGCATTAAATGCAACCCAAGGCGACTTATTTTAATCAATATACCTAAAATTATAATTCATAAGGGTATTAAGGACACATGCAACACCAATACGATATTCATAAACGACTTAAGTATACAAGAAAATTTCGCTCCGTACGAAGCCAACAAGTAGATCGCATTGCCTGAACACATTCTACTGAATCTCGGGAGACACTTATTTTCTTGCCAATTTATTTTTACTAGACTAAATTTGCTACATTGGAGTCGACAATTGATGTCGCGAGCGATCCAAGCCAACATCCACGGTGACGACCTTCTCATCCACTGGCGTGCCACTGTCCGCATCACTGTCTGGCATGATCACACACACAAACGACTTTCCACTAGACGCATCTTTAGGATATATAGTCATTGGAATGAATCTATCGCTCGTTCCATCCACGTACGCCCCTAACCGTGAGTACACTTCGGGAAAGTGCTTCTTCAACATGACCCCCCTACTTTCCAATTCACTGCAAATATTTCTAAAGCATATTTCTCTAAACTTGTGCGCTGTCGCTGCGTTTTTCTCACCCGCGTTACACAATTTGGAAGTTAAGATGAGAGTTTCCCTCTCTTCTGGTGTTCCTTTACTATTTCTTCTGTCGCGTTTTCTATTCTGTTCTTGTATAGCCGCTGACACCGTCTTACTGAGTCGCAACTTGGCACATCTGGACACCATCTGCCGCTCCCACTTCACGGCACCTTTCGTTGGCA
The DNA here is from genome assembly GCA_018248235.1 of Choaspes benjaminii. Classification (NCBI taxonomy): domain Eukaryota; kingdom Metazoa; phylum Arthropoda; class Insecta; order Lepidoptera; family Hesperiidae; genus Choaspes; species Choaspes benjaminii. Next base: position 10,549 of record DWIE01001021.1, on the reverse strand, counting down.
CTTCGCTAATAATGCAGACAGCCACGTACAAAATCACCCTTGTCTCAGGATTGTAAGCCTTGCAAAGTTTTACTACTTCGGTATACAGCTCTGCGCCCATTTCGTTCGGCTGAAGAGCCGTCCATTTTATGAACTCCGGTTCACTTAAATATTGGTAGCCGTGGGTTGTGAACTTCTCAGCAGCTTCAGGGCTAGTGAAAAATATTTTTACGACTCCTCTTCCTTGTGCTAGATAGCCTTTATGACCGATCGTACTTATTTGATGGAGAGAATCTGCATCCTCCTTAGCTGCTGATATGATCTGTCTGCAAAGAGCACTAGCGCGTGAATGTAAACAAACTTTTCTATGCTTCTCCCAGTGCGATCTTCGACATTCCTTGGAGCAATACGTAGTTGTACAGTTATGACACGTTTTATAATATCTTTTGGCATCTACTAAAGGCGCGCGAGCGGAGCACTTCGGATATTTGCACTTCACGAATGCTTCGTCGGTGCTATTCTCCGTTTGCAAAGATACAAGGGAAACACGGGAATCGTGATGAGTAAGGTTGTCGGAACGAAAAGCTGCAGCATCGAGACTAGTACGGCGATCTAATGAGACGCTCGGATTGGCGTAGGGTTCACTTCTCCTCCGAGAATGATCCCCCTGCGCCGACCGTGGCCGCCTCGTCTCTGGCATTGGGGCAAGAGTATCAACTGTATCCGTGCCTGAAATAAAAACAAATATTACATTACAAGACTTACCAAAGAAATTAATTGTTAATGCAAAACAGACTCAGGACCATCTCTAGTTAACAAAAATGAAAGATCGAAATACAACTACAAAGACAAGACTGCATGCTGGGACCATACGACTAGTCTAGGGGACCATGCTTGGTGTTTAATGCATAGATAATATATAAATACCTAATAGATCGAGTATGTAGAGTATAACTGAAATAAATGCTGCCAACTCCGGTATGTGGTTGGGCGTATGACTTGGGTACTATGTTATCGAAGAAGACTATAGTCAAAAATCATACAGTTACTGAAAATAAAATACTGTAAGCTATTAAAGGTATGTTTTAGACTATGTTTTGTACTAAAATATATTATCATAAAATGGATCTATATCAGGTACTTTAGATTTATATTTGAAAACACTTTTTCAAATGTCACTTGGATTCACACAAAATAGTTTTTTTTGTTACAACAATAGTGTTAGGGTTTATTTTGATAGGAAAAGGTTTAGAATCCGTTGCTTTAAAAAATAAAAGGCTGAATAAGCATTTCCTCATATTTTCCAATAGAGAGTTACTTAATTTATGTCTATTCTGTTTCATTTTGTTATTAATTTAATTAATAATATAATATTCCACACCTGTAGAACCTGTAGTACACAGTATAAATTCCTATTCAGAGAAATATGGTTAACACTAATTTCTTTGGAACACAAAATAAACCCTGAGATAGACCTGCGATTTTTTATGTGAATCCAGAGTAACAGTGCACAATATAATACCAGCGTGTTAGGGTTAGGTAAATATAAAAAATTGGAACGGCTCTGACTTACATATCGGTCCTACCTGGTCGATCGGGTTCCGGGCTGGGGTCTGTTATCGAGCTAGGCCCCTCGCTGGGCGTGCCGAGGTAGCGGGACGCGGGAGACACGCTACTGTGCCCGCTGCTGGCTAACTGCTCGTAACGTGGACTCTGAGGCACAGTTATATACTTTTCATGCAGTCTTAAATTAAAACATTAGCAGCAAATGTATTGCCATGTATAAAAAAATCGAGGAACTTGTAAGGTATAGTTAGTACTTGAAACGCATTAATAAATATGGTGTATTTTATTTCTTTTAATTATTCGTTTTATTAGCATGTATTGAGTAACTGTCTTGTTAATTTTGAAAGACAATATTAGTCGGGATGGGAAAAAATTAAAACCTGGTTATTATCTTCTCCTCCATAACATGTAAGATTTTATGTATTTATAAATTTTGCACCAACTACCAAGGGCACGTAAATATTGCAAATGTATACCTTTCCCCCCATATAATAGTAAGGGCTCGACGACTTCCTAGGACTCGGTTGAGGGGTGGGTATCCTTGCTGGCTGTGAAGGCAGGCCAAGAAGAGAATCCAACACATCCTCTAGTGTGGTGGAGCCAGGTGAGGGCCTAGTGATGCCCAAGTTCAACGACCGCTGGGAATCCTGCCAATCTGCAAACAGCGCAATAGAATACAATATTGATTAACTCTGATTTTTTTGAGTAATCTATTCTCGTTTTTTTAGTATTAAATTTCTGTTCAACGCATTGGTTTTATTGTATTTATCTTATCAAACCGCTGAACTCTGTACTTAGGTGTATAGGTTATTTATTGTAGAAATGTTGTAGATTTTTTTTAATCTATGTTACTGTAAAACTTAAAAAATAATAATGAAAAAATAGTCATAATTAATTTTTACTTCGTTTCTTATTTATAATACCGCGTATTATTAATTAAGTTTATCTTGATGGATTTTAGAGTTTGGAATTGGGCAACCTTTGTGCGAAAATAGATCTTAGGTTCATAAGGTAAAAAATAAACAAAAAAATATATACTTAATATAAGTTAAACTACATAATACAAAAAATATAATATAAATGAGGCTGAATTATCACATGTACTACGTAAAGAAAGTAAATGTTACTTACCAATGTTATGACAATATTATGTACCCCACAGCATTGTTTAAAACTAGCCTTGAATCTGCTAATAATATATTAAAACATACAAAAACAAATACACGGCACACAAATAAAAATAAAACAAAATATAAAATAAAACTGAATATATTTAATAATCATCAAAAGTAACTAAAAGTACAATGATCGAAACAATAATAACGAAGACAATGTTAATATTTTTAAAACGGACATCCATCAAATCTAATAACACAATAGGTACGGAGATTCTCTAACGCATTATTATATATTCCTCTATCTCTACGTATTTAAATTACATTTTGTTTTAGGTACTATTTTGTTTTTGTCAGCAAAATTTTGTTTTAGAGAGCTACAGTAAAGACTACAGATAAAAAATATTACTGCTGAATACTGAATTGAAATTGGCGCCAATTTTTAAATGTTTATGGCTGTACATAAAGTTGACTATAGACAATTTTTTTTTTCACCTTGTTTCATTAATGACTGGTTCATATGTACAGCTTGGTCTATTGACATGCTATACAAAAAGTCATTACGAAATCCAAGGTGAAGTCGTCGGTAAGACGATTCGTGGCGCTTTCGGTATGTTTCGTCGGTGCGAATTTTGAATTCAATTTCTAACCTAATCAGAACCTGTATAATTTACTTAGGAGCTAGCGTAGCCCCAACATAAATTACGAGGTGATTTAAGTAGAAGAACTTGTATTTTTAGACTACAGTCTTTGTCACTTCTCACCAACGCTTATGTTGTGGTTCTGATAACTGTTGCTCTAGATGTATGTTATTTATATGTATATTACTATTATATAATAGACATCCTCCGACATTATTATTGTAACGTTTGTGACCTTTTAAAGCCTAAGAATACGTGAAACAGGTGAACTATTTAAAATAAGATATAATAAGTAGGTAACAGAAAATTAGCACCTAAAATAAAATATAGCGATATGATCGTATTATTTACACTATCAATTTATTAACTAGCTATAAATCTAAATACTATGGATTTCATTTATAGTAAACACACAAAACAAAATAACTTACTCTGTACACTGTATGAAACTAATAGAATATAGTTAAAAATAACTGGTTTCCGTAACAGATTACTATTGAAGTTTAAATTATGGCAATAATTTTATATAAATCTTATCTATTGACTATACTTTGTTTGATTATCGTATAAATTCTGTACGCACTACATTACTGAAGATAATGATATGTTTTCATCATTAGTGCAATAATTCTATTATATTTTCATAAATTAAAAATCGAAATAACGTCTAAATCGAAATGCATCCTCAGAATTTGCATTACAGCATCAGATAAATTGTAAAAGAAATCATTGCAATTCATAATATCTCTACCATCTATTTGGCGGGCCTCAGAATGTTGATTGTACTGGCAACACTGGTGCATGCTCTCCTACCGTTCGTTCAATTTACTCAACTATCTCGTGCCGTCTTTTTACACTCCTTTGGAACTAATGTATAGTAAATTTCGGGCAAGCTCAACAAAACTATAAAAAGTCAACGACAGTAAATTTTCTTCCTCCTGAACACAGTAGGGTTAGCCGCCGTATGGATACAATACGTGATATAGTGTTAAGCCACATAAACTAAACTCTTAAGCAACTACAAGCCAGTGCTTATATAAATAATGCAAAAAGTAAAGCACTCTTATAAAAACAAATAAAAATTTGTGTGAAAAATAGTGCAATAAATGTCACAAAAATAATAACATACATAAAAATGGTCCTGAGTCTTAAACACAATCTATAAAGCTCTATTACACATTTCACAAAATGAAATCTTACAGTCCTAAAACATCGTGATTTCACCTTACAGACAACTAAATACAAAGAACAGCACAAAATTAACGCATAGAGTATTAACGTAACATAAATATAACAAATAAGACACTGCGGGTTTGGATAATAAAGGCTAAATGCATCAGTTTTCGTCCAGAAAATAATAAATCAGGTACCACAAATTCTAGAACGACTTGTCTAATGTTATCGAAGAGAATACCGACGGCTAAACGATGATAGCAGAACAGTTAATTGTTTAATGACTACTTCGGTTATAATTCGGAATGTCGCTTTGGAGCATCTATCTAAACCTGCAGTGTATATCGTGGTGTGGTCACGCTCGCTCACCGGGCGCGGCACGGTGGTCGAGGCGGAGGGAGGACGGCGGCCGCGGGTGGGGAGGGGGTAGTGCTTCGGACACTACCAGAGGCGTTTGTGGCGATTCTAAAGGTTTCGTACCTGTGGAAACCATATTTTGGCAAATTATAGCCTTGTTTGACATCCTTAGGGTTAAGGCAGAACATAATTTTGAATACGGATATTTTAGTACTGAATACCTTCGGCAAGCTACTTGCTAATGGTACAATTACACCAATAATTCAGAAGTTTCTATATAACTCTGACATTTTACAACCAATTTATAACCAATTTGAATCCGTCCTGTGCAGTATAAGAATAAAAGAAGCATAGTCAACATAACAATTCGAAAATAAAAATTTACAAATCAATGAATAAATTAAGAACAGTAAATTAGCTTCTAAGAAGACTGGCAAGCTACGAAAAATACACCGCTCTTACCGTCATAAGAAGGTTTTTAAAGATTAGAAAGCTTTATTGCATTGTGCAACACAAAACGTAAAAAATATCTACTAAGGAATAACCATCCCTGATTATACCATCATGAAGTTCACAGTCATGGAAAGCAAAGTTTGTTCTTAAAACTTAACGCGGAGTTCTATATGACAGAAAGAGTTTCTTTTGTCGATACCTCAACACCTTCCTCCCTAAGGGTTCCTCCTTCTTCCTCCAGAGAGGTTCAGACGCAATGGTCAGTAATAGTAAAGTAACATTTGAACAATGATTAAAACCGTTGATTAGTCAAAAAAATATTTAAATCTTTCATCATCTTTGCGAGCTATCTAACGTTACTTACCGACAAAAGAACTTTCAAGCCAGTACAGTTTCTGACTGGACCTGGGCGACGGTTGTCTATCCAGGTCCCCGTTCGCCGGCTCCAACCCTGACACGTAGTGAACGATGGCGGACGTCACTTCCTTGATCGACGTCTGGATTTCTTCCGAAGCCTTAGACGATGCGGACTGCTGGAGGAGAGATGAAGCTAACCTCTCGTGTGGTGTCCTCGGAGTGCTATTCAGGCGTTCCTGACTCCGCCAGCCGAGGTACGGCTGGCGAGCGCTGAACGAAGACCTAGCGGAAGGCGAGCACAGCGGACTGGTGCCGCGGATGCTGCTGCGCGTTGACGAACACGGTGAAGTCTGATTGGAGTTGAGCCGGCTGGTAGACCACCTGCCGAAGCTAGTGGTGTGAGGGGAGAGCTGGGGTGGGGGCGGCTGCGCGTTAGCTCCGAGGCTGCCGAGGGAAGTTGTCTTCGAGTTGAGCCCGCTCCAGCGCGCAGCCGACGCGGACGCGTCAGACAGCCGCTTGCGTAAGAGGAATCCCTCGCGAGGGGCGGGTGCATTCTTGTACCTGAAATACGTTCGTTGATTCTAAATGTTTTGTGCGGTTCGTTGAACGGCAGAGAATGCACTTAGCACCTTCTGTTCCATTAGACCCTATTTATGTATAATAATGATTTATAAAACTAAGTCCCCCACATATTATAAAACTAAGTCCCCCACTGCATCTATCAGTCTATCTGAACACGATAAACTCAGAAACGACTGAACTGATTTTCATAACGATGATTGTTGAAGATGCCGAACAAAAAGCTGTCAAATTATTTAGCATTACAATGTGGATTGGTGTAATGATACCATCATGGACCAACCTCAATGGATGTAATTATCTATATGTAATTGCTATATAAATATTGAAATTTTTAAATTGTTAAACACTATAGCTATTTCCTTATTGATGCTTCAATAAATATTGCGAATAATTTTAACGTTGTCTAGAGTGTAAAATCCCAATTAATTCTATAAATGCTTGCTAGACAAATAACCCATTAAAGTCCCAGTAAGTTCGTGTACGTAATTACCTAGACAGTAATAGCCCCGAAAGTCTAGTCAGGTCATTTACACGACATCAAATTAGGGCAGTTAGTGACAATAAAGAATGGCGCTAGATAGATCTAGCGTGAGAACGTACACTAAAATTGATGAACCTTGGGAAGATAAGCCACGTATTGTCGTATAATCTAATCATGTTTGCGTTCGCTAACTAATATCGAAGCACGATATAGATGTAATAAGTATCGTCGCACGTAATCGCCGGATATTACTAAATGATGTACAATAAAAAGACGCATTTAGATATGAAAAGGTGGTATACGTGCATTGATACACAAAAAAGGTTAAATAAAATAAAACGAAACTCAAAAACAGTTTAGATCAACGGGTGGTGGTGGAACATGAATATGTTGGACTGGGTCGGTATTAGCGTCACACCCATTTGTGCCGTGAAACAGTAGTGTTCGTACTACTTGTGTTTCGGTGTACGGGTGTGACAGCCCGCATACGGAAAACAAGAGGCGTTCGTTCTAGGTCCTCAGGAGTATCGCCGCATCTGTGATAACAGATGACATGACTTGCAGTAACTACTTACCAGCAGGTAGACTGCAAGCGTGTGTGCTACTTCATAACATAAAAAAACTAAAATGCGTGTTAATAAATTACTAAAATTCCATAATTCATACGATTACTTATAGAACACAGAATATTATCATGGTTTTGTTATTATTTGAACATGTTTAGATAGAATTTCTATTTCGAAGTTATGATTACAGGAATTAAGGAGGTCCATGTTTTGCTACATCACGGTGACACGCATATGGTAATCAGCGAGAACCGTAAAAAGGAAAGTGGAAATGAATAATGATACTCATTCATAACCATAACTTGAAAAGCACGTGTATATCGAAACAAAAATATACAAGTACTAGTAAAAAAGGTAGTGTAATAAACAAATAAAAAGCGATTTTTTTATAGTTTATCGCATCGTCATAACTAGACGAACTGAAAAAAATATGTTTAAAATTCTGAAAGACACTGAAGTTCAAGTAGAGTTTTAGCTAACGTTTTTTATGTCACAATCCAATTTACATATTATGCAGGAAATTATGATACTTATAGGCTACTTATGTAGGTTTCGGATGTGGAACTCCATCATAAATCGAGCATGGTCACATGTCTCATCGATTGTTCGATGGGGCAAGTACCCATTTACCATCAGGTGGACTTTGTGCTTGTACGCTATTGTAATATATATATAATAAAGCCCTTACCATTCCGGCACATTGAGCTTCTGAAGCGACCTCTGAACACGCAACTCGTGCTCAGAGAGCACACGATCCGAATTCTTCTGCAGTTCGTTCTCTGGAGGCTGTAACAAACACAGAAGCAAACTGAGCACAACTTGATGTAAAATGTTATATAATAAAAAAGGCTAAGGAAATCTACTTACTAAGGCAATGCAGAAAATCTCTAGTCTATAGGTAATATATTATTTTGGGTGTGTAAATAATACGCGGCTATATAGTATAACTAAACACTTTATTTAAAAAAATACATAAGCCTGACATTGCTAAATTATAACTACATTTACCGATTCATCATTTTCATCGTCTTCATCGTTGGGAGCTAAGCGATACATTGTACCATAAAATTGTGGATCCGTTTCCAAAGCTTTCGTTTCTGAATGGTTCACGTCATACTCGCATTTAAAATCTTTCATTGACGACGAGTCTGTAATACCTTTCTTTATTTTAACAGTTTGATATATCTTATTAAAAACGAATTTTGCATACTGAAGCTCCTCCGACTGTTGCGTTAGATCAGCTATATTCGTATCTCCTCCATGCGAGTGGCTCACGATCTTTTCTATTGATTCCCGGCTTCTTAGAATACTCAAATCACGTATTCCACACATGTTCACAATATCTGACCAAGACACGGTAGAGCAATCCGTATCACTCAACTCTTTATTTAAACTATTAACGGAACCACAAATTTCATATTCACTCCTCTTCGCTAAATCCGAAAGACCATAAATAGTTTCATTCCATGAATCTGTTTCGACGTCGGATTTTAATGAATTCAAACTGAAACTAACTCTTCGTTTTGACTTTTTCAAAGTAGATGTCGGAGGCACCAAAGTTTGTTCATTATGAAAGCCAAGTATTTTATCTTTTTCGAAGTCTTCGTAATTGGGCAAGTCTATATCGTTAAAATCTTCTACAAATTGGGGTTTCGCAATCGAATCGTTGAAATCTGGCAGATTATCGACAGGTGGCGGCGGTATATTTTTTACAAGGCGATCTAAAAAATCACGTACTCTTTCATCGTTTCCGTTTTTCTTCGACGTCGGCTTCTCTCTACATTTCTGCGCAGATGATAATTCCACGTCGAATAGGTTATTAGTCGATGAACGACTGTTGCCAGATTTAACACTGTAGTTTGATTGGCTGGAATTTCTCCTACGTAGAACGAATTTGCGAATATTTATCTTGGATTTCCATTCCTTATGCTTGTTCTGGAAGCCACTGACTGTTAAAGAAGACTCGTCCTCCGACTCACTTCTAGGTATATCTGGAAACTTGGTATAATAGATATCTCTTGATAGTGGATTTGTATAGATATGTTCGGGTTTAACTTCTTCGAAAGGTTCCATTTCCTTTGCGACCCAAATAGTGTCCAAACGTTTCCAAAATCCATTTTTCTGAAGCACTTCTTCGGTAGTTAACAGCACGATAGAAACCATTACGTCGAGTCTTGCGAGAGGTACGAAATCTACGTTCCAACTGATGTTAAAATATTGGCCATTAAGATAATCATTAAACAAACGATGTTTTACTTACACACCATTATTTACAAAAACTTTGCTGTTCAATGAAGAAATAAAAGATAAGATATACATAACGAGATGTTTGTAAAAACGCCTTTGTCTCAATCGATTTGTGTAGCTAATTAATTAATCCATTTTGTAGTTTACATTACTAATAGTTATTCATATTCTTGTTTAGCGTAATTGAATGTGGAAAACTTGTGTTATTCACTGATCTAGAAAATTTATTTTAGGACAGTCATCAGCCCTATAGTAATTTGAATATTGGGTTCAATGCGCGTCATGAAACGATAGGTATTTGGAAAATCAACGATTATAAGTGATAATTTGATGACCTTGAAACTATTTGTTATAGAACTCACCCTGACGTCGGATGAAGTAAGAAGCGCACACGGGCCCAATAGCCCTACACTCTCCCAACACGTCATGTTCACAACAGAATTTAACACACTCGCGCTGTTATCCGCCGCCTATTCTACACTCTGATACCGATAATACTATCGCTTTGTGATGCACCAGCGACTTCGTAATGCAACGTTACGTAAGTCCCCATATCGTTCTTTGGACGATAACGGATTATTTATAGGAAAAAAAACGAAGCAACTACGCACAAAGCTAAGGCTCCGACAGGATGTAGAGGAAGCAAGGTTGTAATATCGAAGCGGAAAGCGCTCGCCAATCAAATCAGCATAACGTTGCCTATTGAACGAGAAAATCCAATTACAAGACTGAATCGGAGCGACCGCGGGGCTTCGGTGCTTAAGGTCGCTCTGCGGGCCGGAGCCGGAGTTGGGGCTGGGTCTGGCATGCGGTTCTCGGGGTGGACTTACGCGTCGGGCACTGCGGCACTTCGCATCGTGGTACATGGAGGGGTGTCCTGGTGGACAGGCGGCCGCGGCGCTGCCTCCCGCCAGACTGAGGCGCGGTACGTGTCCTTGGGAACCGCGCATGCGTGGAGCATCCACCCTTACTATCAGTTTCTAGTGGCTTCAACAATGCGAGCGTAAAAATGTACCAATGCGATACTGGCAC
>DWIE01001020.1:0-12038 GCA_018248235.1 Choaspes benjaminii | reverse complement strand
GCTTGCACACTGGATACACGAGGCGACCAACTTAGCCCTCAAGAGTACCAACACATTTGTGACCGACTTTGAATAGAACAATTCATCTTTTTAGTCGGTTACGGTTGTCATGGGCTGCAGTGGTCACTTAACATAGATGAACTGCATGCGCGTTTGCTACTCTAATTAAGAAAACAAGTTGCTTATGAAACTTTTCTTCCCCCAGCCTCCCGGACGGCGGCGTGACGTACATAGACCTCCCGAAGCACCAACGCCGAACGCACAGCCCCAAAACGCCGCGGTTAACAGCGGCACCGAAACGCAAGCTCAAAACATCCCCCTTCATGCCGCCCTCCATCATCAGCAGACCGCACAGGATCATACAGATGCTGAAGAGCAAAGCCAGCATGCAGTCGGAACAGCACGGCGCCAGGTCGGACCAGAAGCACGAGAAACCAGAAGTGGAACCGCCCGAAGCCTTCCCATTGGACAAGGAGGAGAACGTCAGTGACACAGACACGATAGTCGGCGAGAAAGAGACGGGCGATCTGTGCAAGGATATGAAGGAGTGTCTCGCCAAGTTCGCAAACTTCGCGCTGAGCAACGCGGACGGCAGCTTACCAGCGGACTTTCCCCAGGGCGACGCCAAGTATCCGGAGTCTGTGAGCCCGCCGTTGCAGGAGATGTCCCCCACCACGTCGGAGCCGATGCCCGTGTACACGCAAAAACCCACGCAAAGACTGCTAGGCGTTAACAAGTTCTTGAACAGAGGCAACGCTGAGGAAGACACCGCAGCGGCAGCACCTCCGCCAGAGGAGCCCAGTGGTGGCGCAGACAAGAAGGCGAAGCCCGAAACGAAAACGGCCATGGACTCCAAAGATCCGAACGTGCAAAAGTTTGTGGCGTTCGGGCTGGAGGTGAAGCGGGCTATGGAAGAGTGCCAGAACATTATCAACTCGTACAGCAGTATTAAAGGCAAAGGCGGCGTGAAGGGGAAACTCAGTGAACTGCCAGAAGGGACGATATCATTAGAGAAGATTGAGGCCATCATGATGAACCTAGACAAGAACTCGGTGGAGTTCCTGGACAAACTGGACCGGGACGAGCCCGTAGACTTCACAAGCGCAAACAACAAACTGCAGGAACTAGTCGAGAATATACCACAAATATTGGCTAATATGCCGGAAATTGCGTCAAAGTTGTCCGAATTCGCGAACGCGTCGTTCGAGCTGCCAGAGTTCGCGTCGATAATGAACAGCCTACCCGACGTGAACAACGACGCGCAACTGACGCCGGAAACGCTGAAACAGATAAGAGAGATCAAAATAAACAAAACCAGAGACAATGTTAAGGTAACCAAAAACACAATGAAGCGCAAGACGACGCGCCGAATCAAGAACTGCGTAGAAATTGACGTGATCACTGGCATGGCGTTCGACATGGAGAGCAAAGACGTCAGCGAAGTGATACACGACGAGAAGGAACTGCTTAGGGTCATGCGGGGGAGGGCGCAGAATAAGGAACACTTTAGGGTCCTCATATTCGCGGCGGTCGCTCAGGTCATTATAAACAAAGTGTTCGAATACGCCAAGAAGAATAAGAAGCCGGACAAGACGAAAACGGTTGACGAGGACGACGACATCTTCACACTGACTAATAACATGATATTCCAGAACAGTGACAATTCGAAAAAAGCGTTCGACGTGTCTATGAAGAGAGCGTACACAACGGATGACTTGAAGGACATAATGAGGTCCCGATTCGACGCTTGGAAGCTGTACGTGGCACCCAAGCTGCCGATGCCGCTGGGGTTAGTGGAAAGCGAAGTCGACATAGTTGCGATCAAATACTTCCAATACATGAGGGATATAGCGCAGAAGGACTACGGGAAGGGCGAGCTGATTCTGGAGAAAATCAACGAGCTGCGTCTGAGGGATAGGGAACTGCCCAAGGAGTTCGAAATGGAAAGCTGTTCGATCGAGTCGCAAGGCAGGATCACGCGGCTGCTGAGCACCTCGGCGGGGAACACGTTCGACATGCTGATAATGAAGTCCCTGACCATGAAGGAGGAGACCAAATCCATGAAGTTCAAGTACATAGACGTGATACGCCGGTGCTGCGACTCCCCGCAGCTGGCCACCTGGGTGCTGCACGACCCGGAGCTGGCGGTCACCATCATATCGGAGCTCACCGGCCTCCAGCTGCGGAGGCTGGACAACATCCCCATCTTCCCACTGATGCCGTACGAAGCGAAACGCGACTTCTTCTCGAACCGGATGCGCGAAATGAATAGGCTGTACATGGAGTCCATACCGAAGCACACCATCACCGGCGACGAGTGGGTGATGAACCTGTTCAAGCTGGAGCTGTTGGAGCTGAAGATCAGGGAGGCGTTCGCGAAGGTGCACCACCCGACGCCGCGGGTCATCCACAATCAGACCCCCAGCGAAGCTGAGATCTTAGCTGCGAAGGGGCTCAGCAAAATTATAGGCAAAGCGAACGTGCGCACCGTGAAGAAGACGGAACCGAAGCCGAAGAAAGAGACGAAGGAAACGAAAGAGAACAAAGACGCCGAGAAGGGGATAAAGAAGGAGAAGAAGGACAAGCACGATGAGGATCTGCTGGCGAAGAGCGAAGCGACATTGACGAAAGACGAGAAGAGCGTGTTGGACAGCTTCAACAAAATAAAACCCTACATAGCCCAAGGGCTGCCAGTGCCAGACGCTTACAAGAAACACGTGGAGTCCGTCTACTACAACTTCGACTTGAAGATGCTGGACGAGGACATCGCGGAAGCGCTCACCCTTGTGCTGGAGAAGAAGAACGACACGGACGCCAGCAAAGAGAAGCCAGCGCCGTCGATCAGCACCCAAAACCCTGAGCTGCTGGCGAAGTACTCCGCGCAGGCGTTGCGGAACGCGAAGCAGACGCTGAACGCGGTCGCGTTCAGGAACGCGAGGAACGGCCAGACCAAGTCGGAGAGCGACGCGTGCGACACGCCCAAGAGCCAGTGCAAGTGGACCAGCGACTGCTCGTGCGACGGCTGCAAGGCGGGCTCCGGCGAGCAGGCGACCACGGCGGTGTGCCTCGGCGACATCGTGAAGCAGTGCTACGACGGGGACGCGGCCGGGAAGAACGGGGTGGAGGAGAAGAAGAAGGAGGCGAAGAAGCCGCAGCTGAAGGCGAAGCCGCCCAAGCCGTGCGAGAGCTCGAACCACCAGCAGCACATGTGCAAGGTGGGCCACTCGCTAGCGGGTTGCGCTGGTGACGGCAACCTCGACCAGCCGTGCTCATGCTGCTACTGCGCTGTGTTCGGCCACGCTCCCCCTCTCACCACGCCCGTACCTCGCAACTTTAACGAAACCAGAGAGAGGTTGCGATCTATACTGAACAAGAAGAAACAAAAGTCTAAAACTTGTACTAGCGAGGCGGAGCCGGGCGGGCCGGCGGGCGGCGCGGCGGCCCCCAGCGGCGCGGCGGCCGGCCCCGCGCCCCTCGTCGAGCGCGCCCCGCCCCCGCCGCGCACGCCGCCGCCCGCGCGCATCCGCACGCCCAGCCTCTCGTCCAGACCACCAGCCCTGCCCAAAACCCTCCCGCCCGTGTCACTGATGCCCGCGAAGCCCCAGGCGCAGCAGAAACGCGCGATGGAGACCCAGAAGCAGCTCGCCGAGAAGATGGCCCAGCTGATCGTCTCCGAAACGCCGGAGATCAAACCAAAAGCTTTACAACGCACAATGCCTTCGCTCCTATCGATGCCGCACATCATCAAGACTGAGGGGAAGGTCAACCCGAACGCCATGGAGCAGATACGGTTGCAGCAAATGAAACTGCAGCAACAACAGTCGCATAAGAAGCCCGAACCGATATACGACTTGCCGATACACAACAAGCCGCCGCAGGTACGTGGACAATCCGTGGAGAACCGTAACCGAATCAATACAGATCTGTCGATCCGTTCGAAGCTGGTCACAAATGGGTTGCTACTCTTGGGGGCTAAGTTGGTCGCCTCATGTATGTGTGCCTGCCTGTGTGCGGCCCCTACACCTTTTGCCGGTTACAAACCGCTGGAAACACCCAGATCTAGTTAAGCTTCTGGCAGCTAGTGCCGGATCCCGATGACGACAATCATGACGTCATGATATTTGACGACCTCCGTGGCGCAGACGGTGATGAGCCGCTTTGCGAAACGTGGGGTCGCGGGTTGGTTCCCCGCGGCAAGACGAATTTTTCTACTTTGTTTCGTGTCTGGAAGTACGGGTGGTAGAACATGAACATGTTCGACTGGGTCGGTACCACTGTCACACCTATTTGTGCCGTGAAACAGTAGTGTTCGCACTACTTGTTTTTCTGTGGAATGGTTCGCGATAGCCAGCATACGCAGAAAACGAGGCGTTCGATCTATGTCCTCAAGTAGGTGCTTCAATGATTACAGGCGTCATGGGCTGCAGAGATGCATGAACATTACATAATCTAAGGAGAATTATTAGAATTACTATATAAAGGGGCTGTTACTAAATTCTTGATGGTTTCTTTGGACTATCCTGACCACTTTCTGTAAAACGTATTTTATTTAAAAATTCCACCCCTAACATATTGTGATTACCAGTTGATTTGAAACATGTGATATAAGCGACGATGAAAGTTGAAAAACAAATGTATCTGTCCACAGCATCCTCACCCTCTGGAGCCTATCCACGTGCTGGATGTTGAACAGGTGCAGCAGATGGGCCAGAAGGAACAACACGCGTACCAGGTGAAGCTCGCCCAGCAGGTCATCGAACGGCAGAAGCTGTTGCGGCTAGAGGCCCAACACAGAAGCCAACCACAGCAACAGCATCAACAACAACAAACCGAGCAGCAACCGAAACCGCCGCCCATCCATCAGCCCCAGCAACAAAGCAAGCAAGTGCAAACCTCTCTGCCTCCCAAGGTGCAAACGCAACCCGCTCAAAAACCTCCGCAGACACAGCCAGCACCGAAACCAGCTCAACAGAAAATCCAGCAACAGACCACGCAAACGCAGACCAAGCCGCAGCCACAACAAGCCAAGCCACAACCGCAAACAGTGCAGCAGAAAGCCCAACAGCAACCGCAGCAGCAAGTGAAACTGGTGCCAGCCAAAACGCAATCTCAACAAACCGTCAAGACACAATCTCAGCCAGCGAAACCACAGCCACAGCCACAGCAGCAGCAACAGCCGGTGAAGCCACAGCAACAGCCGGCCAAGCCGCAGCAGCAACCTCAAACACAGCAACAGCAACTCAAGCCCCAGCTGCAACCACAAACACAACAACAGCAGGCCAAGCCTCAGCAGCAACCACAAACACAGCAACAGCAGGCTAAGACCCAACAGCAGCCACAAACACAGCAACAGCAGGCCAAGCCTCAGCAGCAACCACAAACACAAAATCAGCAACCCAAGCCCCAACAGCAGCCACAAACACAGCAACAGCAACCCAAGCCCCAGCTGCAACCACAAACACAGCAACAGCAGACCAAGCCTCAGCAGCAATCACAAACACAGCAACAGCAGGCCAAGACCCAGCAGCAACCACAAACACAGCAACAGCAACCCAAGCCCCAGCTGCAACCGCAAACACAGCAACAGACACAGCAACGACAAAGCAGGCCCCAACAACAGCGGGCAGCCGTGTCGCTGTCGAGCCGAGATACTAGTGTCTTCTCCACGTCTTCTGGATGTTCTGGGTGAGTTGGTTTATTATAAACTTTGTTTTATATAATCTAAAACTCGTTCATAGATAACAGGCAGCAAATCATAGCAAACAGGCATGTAGATCATCTCATGATAAGTGATACTGCACCCCATGATAACTGACTCAATAGAGACGTCATCGTTCTGTTCGAAGTCGGGCACAAGTGGATTGCTACTCTTGAGGGCTCAGTTGGTCGCCTCATGTATCATGTGTGACGCTGCCACACCCTTCAAGCTGAAACAGAACTCTTTAGCGCTATTAAACAGCAGAAGTAGGTGTGCTGGTGGTACACGGCCGGGCCAGCCTGTATAGATTTTACCGCTGATGATGTTACCACCTGATGTTAATAACAACTGGAGTCCCTGACAACTGTAACCAACTCTAAACAGACCTATCGTTCTGTTTGAAGTTGGTTCCAAGTACATTGCTACTTTGGAGGGCTAAGTTGGTCATCTCATGTATCCTCTGTCGGCACTCACATTCTTCAAACTTTCACACACACCCTTACACGGAAACACAAGTAGTGCGAACGCTATTGTTTCACGGCACAAACTAGTGTGACGGTGGTACTTGTACCGATCCAGTCGATTACATTCATGTGATGTACCCGTGATTTTTTGATCTCTTTATGCCAAATAAGTCATCTGTCGCTATCTCAGAACAATAAGTTCACACATACACACACGTACGCACGAACGCACGCACGCACGCACGTAAACACACGCACACGCACACACAGAGTTCGTACAATACGAACGTGCGCATCCGTTGCGACGCAGGTGGTAGTAAAGTTGACACGGTTGCAGCGACTCGTGGCGCGGGCGCAGCTGCGGGGAGGACCCGCGCGACCTGGACGCGCTGCTGCAGTACATCGAGGGGCCCTCGCGCCACGTGGACAGGGGCAAGAAGCGCGCCAAGAAGCAGCGCCAGCGCGCCAAGCGGATGGAGAGCCGGCTGGTGGAGGCGCGCGACGCGGCGCTCGCGAAGCTGGCATACGCGAAGGGCTGCGCGTGCGTGCGGCGCACGGACCACGAGGCGGTGCGCGCCGGGCTGGACGACGCGCGCCGCGCGCTGGCCGCCGCGCGCCGCTCCACCGGGAAAGGCAAGAAGCAGAAGATGAACCCTGTGCTGCAGGAGAAGGTGAACCTGGTGACGGAGCAGCTGGGTACACTGACCAACCTATATGACACCACATATAAGGAGATGCAGGCGGCGGAGCAGCAGGTGGCGGAGTGCGTGCGGCGGCTGGAGCAGTGCGAGGCGGAGCTGGCGGACGCGCGCGCCGCCAACACCTGCGACCGCGACCACCCGGACGCCGCACAGACGGACGAGGTCGAGGGTCAGACGGAAGAGCAGTCACACCACAAGCGCATGGAGTACGAAGATGGGGCAGCCAAAACGAAAGAGGGTGCTGGATATCTCAGAGTGAAACGCAACAGCGATGGGAAGATATCAGTAACGGCCACCAGGGTTGCAGGTTCAGGCCAGGACGCGTCGGCGGCCGCGAAGGCTCCGGAGCCGCAGAAGAAGCAGACCTGGGAGCAGGCGCTGGCGCACATCAACCAGCTCGCCAAAGGGTCCAATAAAGAGAAGAAGAAGCAGAAGGAGGCGAAGAAGGACCGCGAGAAGCAGAAGCCGGAGGCCGCGGAAGTGCCGCCGCTCTCCAAGAAGCAGAGGAAGCTTCTCGCCAAACAGCAGGCGGAAGAAGAAGAGCGCAAGCGCCAGGAGGAGCTGGAACAGAAGCTGCTGGAGGAGAAGAAGAACAAGAAGGAGAAGGAAAGGAAGATAGAGGTGGTGAAGACGGAGACCGTCACCAAGAGGGACAAGAAAGCGGAGAAGAAGCAGGAGCTCGCCAAGAAGAAGGAGGAGAAGAAGGAGAGGAAGCTGGAGAAGGCGATGGAGAAGAAGCAGAAGGAGATCAACATCCAGAAGAATGCGGAAGCCCAGCAGAAGCCGAAGCAGCCGCCCCCCGCGCAGCCGGCGCCGCAGCCGCCGCAGCCGCAAGCCAAGAAGGAGAAGAAAACCACCACCGTCCAGAAGGTGGCCGGCGCGGAGATCATACACAGCGCGCCGCCTAAGGTACCAATGTCACTGCTTGTGAGCTTGTTACACTCGAATGAGAACGAAGTATATATCTATCTATATTATCCATCTTCTATATATATAAAATAATAACTGTCTGAGTGTCTGACTGACTGACATATCAACGCACAGAACAAACTACTAGGGTGTTGAAAGTTTGCATGCGTAATCCTTTTACACTGTCTGTGAGCGCTAAGGAAGGAGTTTTGGAAAATCAACCTCTAAGGTGGTGAAAAAGGTGATGAAAGTTGGTATGACGCGAAAGAGTCCTCTTTCTTCCGACTTCCTTTATATATATTTATGTGTATGTATGTATGTGGATATAAACATAATTTAACAGGTGGTAGTACATGAATATGTTCGACTGGGTCGGTACCACCGTCACACTTATGTATGCCGTGAAACAGTAGTGTCTGCACTATTTGTATTTCGGTGTAAGGTTGTGATAGCCAGCATACGCAGAACACAAGGTATTCGATCTATGTCTTCAAGAGTAGCACCCCATCTGATTATAGATGTCATACTGCAGTAGCTACTTACCAGCAGGTAGGCTGCATGCTGCTGCCGTGTGCTACTTCATAACATAAATAAATATATCAAAATAAACTCATAAACATACATTATATTGTGAGTCACCTACACAAGGCACTCTCAGCCAGTTAACCCCGGGTGGTAGTGGAGAATTTGTGGTGGGTGGAGAAAGTTAATATAACTAAAACATATATATACATATTTTCAGGTGACATATCCATCGGAGACGGATAAGCCTGCCGGATCTTGCAGCATCATGGAGCAGCTCAGCAGTGGTGTGCAGGTCGCAGATTTGAAGCTCCCTCCAGGTATAACGCTCACACGTGTGCAACCAAGTGAGAAGAAGGAACCGCCCCAAATTAAGTCTGTGGTAAGTGTTTTGTTTTTGTCTATGGGATGGCGTTTCGGCTTTTGGCCATTTGTGGCCAATAACAAGTTTAAATTTAAAAATTATAAAATAATATTATAATGTTGGTGATGTAACCGGATCGACGGTTATTGCCGTTATATTTATTTATGAGTGGATAAGGAGTGTGTGTCTGTGTGCAGTCACTTGCATTACGAACTAATAACTGTATTGTCAATCCCCCCAGCCGCTGTGGAAGTGCAGCCAGCTGGCGGCGACGCCGACGCCTCCCGCGAAGCCGCCGCCGGTCATCAACGCGGAGCCCTCCCTCATGATGTTCAGCACCGCGCACCCGGAACCACCAAAAACCATAATCATACCAGAGCCGTCCCCGCAAGCCATCGGCAAGTCCAAAAAGGCAAAGAAGAAGGCGAGGAAAGCAGCGGCCGCAGCGCAGTCGGATACCGCGGAACCGAAGACCGAAGGCTCCAAAATGGTGACCCTACGGAACCCAATGTTCCACCCGAACTTACCCTCGGTGCAGATAACGAACAACCAACAGCAGAAGAAGTCCGAGATTCGAATCCCCGACCCGATACCAATGCCACCGACCGCCTGCCAAGCGACCATCACGCCGACATCGAACGGGATGTACACCATCCGGAATCCGCTGATGTCCATGATGCACCAGCAAACCCTCATGGGGATGAGGCCCCAAACGCCACCCAATCCGAATCCACCCAACCCGAACCAACCTCAGAGCCAGAGCCAGAGCCAGCCAGTCTACTCCCAAACGCAGTACGGCTACGTGAACCCGAATGTGTACAACCCAACACCCCCCATCCCCACCCAGGCGTACGTCGTGGAACCATCGAGAAACTCGCCGAAAGCGCCAGACGACTACCAGAGCCGCATAATGAATCTAGCGTCGTTCACGCAGAAGAACGAGGAGGGATACTCGCTGTTCCAGACGAGCGACGACTGCCAACAGCGGAGCTTCCTGGCGCCGGAGTACTACGAAGCGCCCAACCCGAAGCCGGTGGTCTCGCCCAACCCGATAGGCACCAGACCGGACCAGTCTAGAACCTTCGAGAACGACTCCCTCTTCACCAACCCGGTCCGACCCGAGCCCATAGGGACCCCCCTCAAACGGGAAGAGACAGACTTCACGGGCGGTCTATACACTCCATTCGGGCAGGAAGACAGGAATGTGTTCAGGAACGCGCTGTTCAGCGATCGGAATGATTACCAAAGCGTCACCAAGACAGAGGACCTGGGCGCCAACCATGTGACCAACGGGGACCCCCTGCCCTACTTCCAGAGGCTGAGGGCCGGCTCCAAATTGAACAACGAAGTGACCATACACTATGTAACGGACTCCAAATATTATAAAGGGCAGGAGCAGCAGATGCCAGCGCCCGTGCAGGCTCCCGTGCAGGCGGCGGTGCAGCCTCCCGTGCAGCCCCCAGTGCAACCGCCCGTGCAACCGCCCGTGCAACCGCCCGTGCAGCCGCCCGCGCAGCCTCCCGTGCAGCTTCCCGTGCAGCCCCCGCCGCAGCCGGACGAGTGCTGGTACTCCCGCGGCGCCTGGCCCGAAGGGCTGTACGCGCCGCCCGCCAACCACGCGATGGGCGTACCAGCAGCGTGCGAGCCCAGCGTCCACCACCAGGCAGCGCTCAACCACCACCACGGGCAACATAACCACAATGAGTCGAGCGTGTTTCTGCCGGACCGCTCCATAACCAACCTGTCTTCACTGGAGATGTCCGAACGGGAGATCGAGTCGTTCAAGCGGTTCGACTTCTACTTCGAGCCGCCCCAGCACAAGCCGAAGGTCCAGCTGGACGTGCGCGACATAGCCGCTGCCCTCCGACACAACCACAAGTAGACCAGCCGCTACCGGTACC
Source organism: Choaspes benjaminii (assembly GCA_018248235.1). Lineage (NCBI taxonomy): Eukaryota > Metazoa > Arthropoda > Insecta > Lepidoptera > Hesperiidae > Choaspes > Choaspes benjaminii. Next base: position 1,479 of record DWIE01001020.1, on the reverse strand, counting down.
ACGGTCACAGAGCTATGACTTGTAAACTGATAATCCGTTAATCGCTAGCCACATGTCGCTTGACGCCGCTCAAACTGTAATTTGATGAAGTTAGAGGATTGTAGGGAGGTACGGCACATGAATATGTTCGACTGGGCCGGTACCACCGTCACATCTACTTGTTCTATCAAACATTAGTGTTCGCATTGCTCGTGTTTCGGTGTGTGTCATAGCCAGCGTTTGAAGAACACGAAGCGTCAGATCTGTCCTCAGAAGTAGCACCGCATGTGGTTACAGATGTCACACTGCAGTAGCTACTTACCGGCAGGTAGACTGCAAGCCCGTGTGCTACTTTGTGACATATAAAAGGCATTCTGTGTGCGATGCTATGTTCTAATAATAATAGACAGTGATAATTGAATTTAAATCAATTATTAGTTTTTTTTATTTATTATTATATATTCAACTGACAGACATATAGTCCGTGCCCTTTTTTACATCGTATCCTTGATATTTTTAAATTAATAAATTCCGTCTTAAATAAACACTAACATACACTTGAACTAGTCACAATATCTTAATTCTAACTTACATGCTATCAGCACAATATTTTTTTTTAAGTTAAGGACCGCCAGCATCACGAACATGCTTGTATGTACGCTTGAGGCGTTATTTGGGCTTGCGTCGTCATTCCTTACCGCCTCAACCAAAGTTTCCAACTTTTTACCCTTACAATTCCGTACTGGGTAACACTTACTGGCTGGCTCCGTGACCCAAATTAGTTCTTGGCTTCCAAAACGATAGCTCTTCAGTGTTGTCTATCCCACGCTACATATCAGCGCGCTACCTGTTTAAGGTTTCGCGGGTCAGCTTCCACTACATTCATACGTTTATATCTGGGATGGCCCACCGGTTGTGACCTGGTCGGCCATCCCATATCTTTTAATTCCTCTTTATTTCTCTATTTTTTCCAAATGACCAAGCTAGCGCACTGAGTAACACTGGAAAAACCTAACCGAAGCTGGACACACGATCAATAATTAAATATTTGGTCAATTACGCGTATATTTGTGGTCTTCCAAAGCCAAACACGTCCAGCGAAAGACAGCTTCCTGGCAACCCTGTAAGGGACACCTGTTCATATCTGATTTTATAACTCCAAAATTAATTCGTAATGTAACCCAGTTTCAGTTTATGGTACCTACTCTTTTACAGGTGTTTTATTTGTCTGTAATATACATACTGGAAGTTCCTGCATTCTAAAAACTGATATGTTCCCACATATCGGCTGTAGGTATACGTCGGTACGACGTACGGACGTATGTGGTGTCCATTGTAAACATGAAGTTCAAACTTATTTTCTGACTACATCACATTGCTGTACCAAAATGCTTTGTTTATGTTATGAAGTAGCACACGGGCTTGCAGTCCGCTTGGTTTTTTTTTTTTTTAAATTTATTATGAAAAGAAACATTTACATACATTTTACACATGAGCAAC
>DWIE01001019.1:0-12039 GCA_018248235.1 Choaspes benjaminii | reverse complement strand
CAATCCTAAAATAACACTAGAATAATACCGTTTTTTCTTGGTACATAGATAATTATTATAAGTTTTGCTCCTATGTCATTAATCAAATTGTAATTTCAATTCCGATTTTTAAATGTAGGTTGACGGTGAACTACAGCTAGCGCAAGGGTTCATATCACCCCCTAACTCTGATTACGTAGGCTACCACCAGTACATAGATGACTTCCTGCCCGATGAAACGCCTTACTTGTATGGACTGCATCCCAATGCAGAAATTGGATACCTAACTACCGTGTCGGAGAGACTTTTTAAGGTGAATTATCTATAAGTATATAATAGAAATGTTTACTTTAATGTTTATGAATTGATCAAATGTGTGGCCGGTAAATGGCAATACATTCGCCACCAATTATATATGACCTAAATATATTATACCTGGCGAAACATGGGTGATGTTCACCGCTGTTACACTTTAGGTTAACAGGCTTGAGTATTATAGTACAGAGTTAGTATATACATGTATTATTTACGTACCTATTCAAATCAGAGTGTACTAATTTAAGGATAATATAACAAATTCAGATATATTTGTAGGTTGTGTTTGAAATGCAACCTCGAGACACTGGGGCACAAGCTGGCGGCGGAGCAACCAAAGAAGAGACGGTAATATGCTTCCGAAATTCCTGTATTGAATATTAAACTTTTCAGAACTGACGTCGCATTTTTTTGTTGTATAGGTGCGGTATATCTTAGACGACATTCTTGATAGAGTACCAGAACCATTTAACCTAGCAGAATTGATGGGCAAGGTGGAGGAGCTGACACCGTTTACCATTGTTGCGCTACAAGAGTGTGAGCGGATGAATAGACTTATGGGAGAGATACGCAGATCTCTTAAGGAATTAGAACTAGGCTTGAAGGTATGTTTAAATAGATAAAAGTCCATATAGGTGTCGTCGATAGTTTTTTTTAATAAAAATGGCCGTAGAAAATGCAAATACAGTTCACCCAGTGGCAAGTGATTACTGCAGCCCAGGATATTCCTAATCGGTCTCAAACAGAGCAATTGTCCTTTTGGAGGTCAGCGGCATATCTTCCTGAAGTCTACTACTAACTTGATCGTATCGTGTGTCCTGTGGATGTCACCATATTGAAACGACTTGCAATAGTTACTTAATTCACAGCAAAAGTAAGAGTTCTATACAATGTTTAAACTTTGTATAATTATAAATGTATCCCGTTTCACGTGTGTCTATTGTGTTAAAGGGCGAGCTAACAATCAGCAGTGACATGGAGAAGTTAATGGAGTCTCTGTTCATGGACCACGTGCCAGACTCGTGGACCAAGCTGGCGTACCCGAGCCTGTTGGGACTAGCCGCGTGGTTCTCCGACCTGTGCCTCCGTCTCACTGAGCTGGAGAACTGGTCGGGCGACTTCAATGTACGTCCCATTGTAACAATAGTTTAGCTTTGAATAAAAAAAATGTTTTATCGTAACATTATAATATCATATAGGTCGTTATAGTTTTACCACTAGTTCCATTTTTATTTATATTATTTGTGCTAATTCCTGGAACAACAAGAGACTTGTGGTCTATTATTATATTTAATAGCAATAGAAGTAGAGTGACGCAGAGAAAGTTTTCCAAAAAAACCGATATATAATAAACAAACTGCACACAGTTGCCACCAGCGGTGTGGCTGGCCGGGTTTTTCAACCCGCAGTCGTTCCTCACGGCCATCATGCAGCAGACGGCGCGCAAGAACGAGTGGCCGCTGGACAAGATGTGCCTCAACTGCGATGTCACCAAGAAGGGGCGTCAAGACTTCAAGTGAGTATCCACTAACGAAGCGGAGAATCTTGCTCATCTTTATTTAATGGCGAATCTCCTAAATCTAAATCGTTTCCCTACCGCTGTTCTATTTAGGGCAGTGTGTACTAGTAGATACCGGTTCAAAATGTCTAATATCATGACTTGTATTTAGCATAGCAACATTCAAGATAATATACCACTGACAATCGCTTGTTCAAGTAACGGCTCTTGATGTTACTTGAGGTACGAACGCTTAAACATCAGAATATTCTTTTTTGGTTTTTAAATACGCAAGCGATTAAATATGGAGGCACTCTATAATAAATAATTCTAATCTTCGTGAACTGGTTTTGACGCCCGTCGACGACCTCAAACATCATGCAAAAACGTCCGGTTATTTATTTATAACATTCGGAGTTCCTAATGTTACATAAATGTTGATTGTTAAAACAATACAATCGCGGCATATTATTTTCGTGGGTCAACTAAGTTAAAAGAATTGTAAGTTAGCGTTAGTTAGTTAATCTTGTATAAAGGACAATTTATTAGGTAGGTAGTGTTACGGAAACACGAATGCAATAAAAACTATAACGCTTCTAAAAACACTCTGCCGTAAGTATAACCTTGGAGTGTTACAATTTAAAGCACTCAAAGAATTATTTTATAAATGCAGCATGCGACGTCGCGTTCATATTTTTTAAGCAAACGTGAATGTCATATTTCTTAACTAATCAACCTTGAACTCTTGAAGTGATTTACGTGCTCGGTGACTTGTCACACACGGACTGTTCCGGCACAATCGAATCCGTGATGGATCAAATAAAGGTGTTTTTTTAAGCCCGATAGGTTGAACTGTCAAACGCGAAACTGCGCGTACCTTTCGACATTTATGATCAGTATATTCTAAAAAATCATCATAAACGTATAAACTGGGAAATCAGCATCAATTGACGCCTTAGGACATTATTTATTATTAGGTATACATTGTTTGCGTTAGTCGTAACATACGGCTAGCAATGCTCGAACCAGTGCCCCAAAATTGGACTCTAGAATGCGCATCGTCTAGAACACCCGCGGTAGCCATATACCCGAAATCATACTCAAATGCCATGTAATGATCACTCGAATAAAACAATTTTTTTATTACAATTAATTTTTTTGTTATTTCTGATAATTTATACTTATATCGGGCTTAAATAATAACCCTTATATATATTTATAATATTGAAACCCGATGCATGATTTTAATCACTCTTTCCAGCCAATCTCTGTGCCATAAATATTTTAACAAAGAAAATTATTATACAATTATTCGGCTTATGACCAAAATTTATTTTAATTTGTTTACCCCAATTTTAAAAGCTTTTAAATCGAAATTACTACGAAAATTTAAATAAATATAGGGTTTAACTGCATAGTCGTCTTCTACTCTATTGTTAATTTTAAAAATACAACACATTACAGCGCGCCTCCCCGCGAGGGCGCGAACATCCACGGGCTGTACATGGAGGGCGCGCGCTGGGACACCGCCACCGGCGGCATCGTGGAGTCGCGCATGATGGAGCTGTTCCCCATGATGCCCGTCATCTTTATCAAGGCGGTCACGCAGGACAAGCAGGACACGCGCAACGTGTATGAGTGTCCCGTATACAAGATAAGGTTGTTATTATATTATTACGAAAATAGCACACGATTTTGCAGTCGTCCTGATGGTAAGTTAGAGTCCGTGATGTCTGCCAAAAGATCACAGATGCAGTGCAATACTCCTGTGGAGAAGGTCCAAATGCCTGTATAATACACTGTTACACCGAAACGCAGTAGTACGATTACTACTATTTTAAAGTTGGTATAAGCCACCCTTCCAAGTCACATAAATTTTCTTCCATATATAAAAAAAACAAAAATTTAATTGATAGATTTTAAGTTGTTTCTACGGTCTATGGTCATGTGTTGATAATAGCTCACCTGGTACTGTTGTAGTAGTATGATAGAATATTATATAGGTATGACAACCAAAAGTACTAATTATAACTTAACATTCTAATTGATGTTTGTAGAATGCGCGGCCCAACGTTCGTGTGGACGTTCAACCTCAAGACGAAGGACAAGCCGACGCGTTGGACCCTCGCCGGCGTCGCGTTGCTACTTGGCGTGTGATTATTTATTTAGTCTACTTATTTAGGTGCTGCTCTTAGGGTGGGTACACACGGTAGCAACTTATATAGCTTACGACCTAGCTATTCAACAGTATTTGAGCAGCGATTAGATCGCCGCATCGCCAATGACTATATCGTCCCCACGTCCTTGCGCTGACTTTGGATCGCCAACGATCAAGATTGCCAAGTCGAACGGCAAGTTGTGTGTATGACTTGTTATAAGACCAGTCTTATTTTAGTTCTATGTAGGTGTCGTTACTGATTAGACCGTATTATAATTAGCGCGGACGATGGACGTTACAGTAAAGTTCGTATTCGCCTACATTTATGAGATTCTGTAGAAATCTATTATTTTTAATTATTAGATTATAATAAAACGTTCATTCATTCAAATATTTCTTGTTTTACTTACACCACTTGGCTACACTGTACTCTGTAATTTTTGTACTTCTTATTTCTCTATTTATTGGAAATATTTTTTACAAAACAGTTAAAACCAAACATTACAATTTTTAAATAATTTAATTGTGATCCGACCATTTTGCATAATAATTTCATCGATGTTTTTAAAATCTTTAAAAAAAGCGCTAGTTAATTAATAAAATAAAAATCATAAGTGTTACAAACATCTGGCAACACCCAGATTTAATAAAGCTCCTGGCAGCTACTGGCCAGATCCCGATGAGAATCATATTACTTGATTCTATTTTTAAAAAGATATGTCCACTCTTGTATTCCTTATATGAGAATTTATATTTTATAGTTTAAGGAGCATTATTTGAATTATTGCAAAAATTAACTGGAATTAATTTCTTGGTGCTTACTTTGGATCAACCTAACTACTTTCTATAAAGTATGGTTTATTACAAAGCTCATAAATATGGCAACACCAGAATTAAAACAAAAATTTAAGATGTTTTTTTTATTACAAAACTACTTACATTTCCTTTGCAAACATTTTACAAACATTTAGTGATATTTAAAATAATTAGAACACCAAATATAATTTTCTATAGTATCGCGTGAGGAGTACAACATCTGTGTTACTTAAGTACTAACATATTTAAATATATTTTCTTGTAATTTTTTTATTACTGAACAGTATAACGTTAATGATTTTAACGATTTAAAAAAATAGGATTGTTTTACTAGTCTAAATTTAACGCCGTAACGTGTCGACGTAAAACAGTCAATGAAATTATAAAAAAATATTAAGTATCTGTTCGATAATAAATATTTTAAGTGGCAGTGTACAATTTATTAATTAAACATGAGTATTTCAGACTAAAATTCCATCGAGTAACATTACTTGCCACAGATATCGATTATTTCAAAAAATATTAGACAATGCAGTAACGGAGTTTGCACGAGCAACACTCTTCTTCATACCCCTTAATTAACAATATCAGCCACTTCGCACGGTTTTAGAGTTACCAGCAGCATTCGGTGACGCATTGTCAGTATCCGATGGAGGTTCGGAACCTTTTACAGTAAACGTAACATAATATCTCTTATTCTTATCCAGTCGCTCTGCCGGTAACGCTATCAATTGCCTTTCGGTTCCATGAGATACCTCCAAAGTAACGTGGGCTTTTCCAGTCCCTGTGGGTGGTTTAGAATTAATTTTCGGTAAGAAGCCTTTTGTTTTGGCTGTGCCACCTGCCGTAGCTGGTTTTGGCATAGTATGGTGATTCCATCTGTAAGGAATGTATGCAGAGCATGGGATTCCCGTATAAGCATGTACAGCGTGAAAACATCTATGTGTTTTACTAGTGCATAGACATGGGTTGTCTGGAATAGCACTCATTTTGTACAATTCGCTTTCGCCGTAGTCAAAATCAATTGGCTTTTCCGGTAGATTGCCTAAATGTCTCTTACCACTTTTCTGCAATTTTCTCAAGCTTTCGTATAAAAACTTTTCGAAGCTACTAAAAGAGAAGTCTGGGTTGTTATAAGGGCCTAAGCCAACATTAGCTAAACTTGATTTATTGTACTCATCGATTGCCCTCTTAACTAATACAGCTTCATTTGCCTTACTGGTCCGTATTTGTAATCGTTTCAATTCCAATAGATGCTGAAAAATTTTCCTTTCGCAGTAATACCTTCTCATATTAGTTTGAATCCGTTGTGTAACTGATTTCATGTCTACGGCATTTTTATCTCCGGGTTTACGGACTGGAATCTTACTATCAAGTTTTCCTGAAAATCTCCCACTAGCATTTCTTTGCTGGTAGTAGGCATTAAGTCGTGGACTTGTAATGAGCCGTTGAGCAGGCCTCGGACTTGGTTCAAATCCTGAATCCATTAAACCGCTAGATTCATACCCTCTTTCGGAATTTTCACTTTTTGATCTAATGGTAATTCGACTTTTAACTCGTCCTTTTTTCCGAAATCTCTTTCGACGTCCATTTACCTCAGAATGACTGTAATAAATCTCGTTATCACTTACACTAGGAACTCGACCAAAAGAATTATCTCTAAAGGATCTGGGCCTAGCGAATGTATCTCTGTCTTCTTCAACTGATCCATCATCTGTTCTAGTTTTTTTAAGTATTCCTGTAGAAACTTCATTTATAGGAACGACGTCAGATAATACTTTATAACTTTCTGTCTCATAAATGCTACTCTTTCGACTACTTGCTTGACTATCCTTAGAAGGTTTTCGAATACGTTGTGGTGAAGATTGTGACAGCGTTAGATTAACATCGAAATCTTCTGATCCACTTTGTAAAATAACTTGTTGCACAGCGCGATCGCTCGTTGAGATTTCATCCTCAAATAACGTAATAATCCCTTTATCACTACTACTCTGAGTTTTTTCACTGCTCCCAGCTGCCGACATTGCATACTCTCTTCTTTTGTCTTCTAAATGTTTTAAATCATCTTCATGAGTCTGTAATTCCTCTTGTATCACATTATTTGTATCAGCATGTTCTACTTGCTCACCCATTGGATGATCTGATGATGTTTCGGAATCTTTAATGTCGATTATTTCATCCTTGTTAGCAAACGATACACTTGGAGAAATGTCTTTTAATGTACTTTGGTCTCCTGAAATAGATTTTTTTTCCAAAGATGCATCTTTACCTTCACCTAACAGTTCACCTGGTCCAGACAGTACCTGAAATGATCGTTTTCGAGTTTGTTCTATGTTTACGCTAGGTGATGAATCTCTGGTTTGCGTTTCGATGTTTACGTCATTAACATCTTGCGATTCTTTATCCACTGACTCCTGGCTAGATGTTACTTTTTCATTCTCATCCGGTACCTTATCCCTTAACTCAGAATCTGTTTTTGAATCTGTTGATAGAGTCTTCCCTCCATCAGTTTGTTGAATATTACTATCTTCAGATATCTCTATATTGTCTATCGTTTTTGTTTCTTTATTGACCTCAGTTTTTTCACCAACTATCTCATCTTTTTTATCTATTTCATCGCCTTGTTCTTTTTCTTGCTCAGATTTCAATTCCTGACTAACATCTTTATGTGTGACAGATAGATTAGCTGTTTCTATTGAAACATTATTAGACGAATCAACCGTTACAGTTAACTCGGAACTACCATGTTGGCTTGATTCTCGTTCCATGTGTATTTGCGCTTCGGTAACTACCATATTTGTTTTAACAGATAACGTATCGGTCTCAGTTTCACTGTGTATTTTACTTTTTGTAACCTGAATATCTTTACTTTGTTCTGGTGCTACAGATACAGCTGGTGTTATATTGGATTCATTCATTAGCACGTTCTCATTGACTTCAGAGCTGGGTGTTCTGTCTGTGCTTTTGTACTTAACGATATTAACGCTTTGTTTTTCCTCGTCATTTTCAATATGAATTGAAGTTTTTTTACCTCTTCGTTTTGTACTTCGCCTCTCACTTGATTCTGTGCTACTACTACTTTCAGTCGTAGAACTAGTTCTTCGCTTGCCTCGTTTCCGATATCGTCTATATTTTTTTCTTTCTGTACGAGTTTGTGTATCTGAAGAACTTTCAGAACTAGAACGATATTTTCTGTGATGTTTTGCACTGCTTCTATTTCGCCTAGACGGTTCACTCCTTGACCTACTTTTCTTTTGCCTGGATAGTTTTTTGTTTTTGCGCCTATACTGGTCTTCTTTATAAAATTTTTCAAACTCAGTATCGTATCCGTCACTAAAACTCTTCTGTTTTTCGATGATCCTTTTTCTCCTATCATAATGTTTAGCTTGATATTTATCTTCAGATTTTCTTCTATATCTCTGATTTTCTGAAGAAGAATCACTATTAGAATTAATATCACTATCTTTAAAATGGCGTCGCTCTTGAACTGGACTTGAGAGTTCTACTACTTCACGTTTTTCAATTCTTATTCGATCATGTACATCAATTTTAGTACTTGTAACTTTACGTGTAGGTAATGCTGTAATTGGAGCACCGTCTATTACAATCTGTGTATTAGAAAGTTTTGAAGCGGGTAAGCCACCGTGCATTTGTAAATACTTTGCAGTTGAGCGGTGACCACGGGTAGTTGCACAATCTAATGGCGTTAACGGTTCATTTTTAGACGATCTTGCCACTGGGTTCACATCTGCTCCCCGATCCAATAATAATCGACATAAGTCTGCATTATCGGTAGCGGCAGCAATGTGTAACGGTGTGCGACCCTCGTGGTTAGTTGCATTAACTTGCGAAGGCCTTCCATCTAGAAGCCATTTTACCAATTCTCTACGTCCTGATGCTACAGCTTCATGTAAAGGCAAATCACCTTTCGAATTGCGTAACCATAAATTCGCTCCTCTACCACCTGAAATGTGTATGAAACACATATTATCTATAATGAAGATATAAGACCTATGATAAGATAATTAGCGTTACATACATAAAACACTTGAAAAACTGACCAAGTATCCTGACAGTCTCGATCTGTCCCTTAGCAGCAGCTGTATGTGCAGGACTTCTACCTCTTCGATCCTGGCGATGTGAATCAGCTCCATGAACTAACAATGCAGATGTGGCATCAGCGTGTCCCAAAGCGGCTGCGTAATGTAATGGTGTACAGCCATGTGAATCCGCTACATCGACACGTGCGCCACACAGACCTACAAGTGTTTCTAGTGCCTCAGTATGGCCCCTTGCTGCTGCGCAGTGAAGCGCTGTGAGACCATCCCTATCGGCATCGTCAACCCTAGCGCCCGCCTGGTGCAACGCGAGCACAGCAGCAGCGGAGCCAGCGGAGGCGGCCCACAGCAGCGGGGTGCGTCCGTCCGCGTCGCGCACGTCCACGCGGGCGCCGCCCTCCTTTACTAGCGCTCGCAACACCTCGAGGGCAGCTCCACGGCTCTGGCCAGCAAAAAATACATTACTTCTACTACTACAACCATGACCATTTCAAAAATATTCAAATATTTTTTGTTTCAACCATCGCATACAAAAGTTTTATGACGACTAACTTCGAAGACTACTTCTTTATGAAATTGCACTAACACGAGAAGTTACAGTTACAATGGCTAACGTGTCCGTAATACAACTTCTAAATAGGAATATGGCATAACAAATAGCGAATGTAATCGTGGGGCGTTTATGTACTTGGTGGTCGGTGGCAGCGGGCGCGCCGCACATCTGCGCGGCGTAGTGCAGCGGGTAGCCGCCGTGCTGGTCGGCCGTGGCCGCGTCCGCGCCCGCCGCCAGCACCGCCCGCAGCGCGCCCACCTCGCCGCATACTACACGTACATGGATACGACAGATATCTATTTATTGTACACCAATTTACACAAATCAAGAAACAACAAACAGATAATACAATGATATACAAAAGTAGACTTTTCACTTTGAAATACGTAAAAGTTGTTTGGAAAAGTGAAGTGGGATTTGACGACCACCCTGGGAAAGACTGTGATGAGTTGGTTTGTGAAACGTGAAGTCGCTCGTTCGATTCTCGCGGCGAGACATTTTTTTAAATTTGTTTCCTGTCTAGTAAAGTTTATGGGTGGTAGAACATACATGTTCGACTGGGTCGGTGTCGTCGTAACACATAGTAGCAGATGTGATGGGCTGCAGTACCCACTTATCACAACGTGGACTTTACTAGACCTGTGTGCTACTAACGTCATAATTTTAAAAAAAATGAATATAATGCGTAAGTGCGTGGAAGGATGTGCTAGTCGTCATTCTGGAAAATACATTTTACAATTTTCTATGGAAATCCAAATACAAAAAATCAGGATAAATATGTCAGTAAATATAAGAAAAGTCATTTCATTTGATAACTTATAGTAATAACTTATTTACTCAGTCGTTTGTGACATTGAGTATTGATTAAGAAGACCGATAACCTCTGGCCTTGATAACTGTTTAGCACCTACCTCGATGATAGACGCGTATTAATGTAATTTCATTAAAAACATTACAAGATATTCTGTTCACACATTTTTAAAACATTTTTTTTAATAGAATAAAGGGGGCAAACAGGCAGACGGCTCACCTGGTGGTAAGTGATTATCGTCGCCTATGAGCATTTGCAATTTGCGTTGCGTTATATTTATATTACTACGTTACTTATTGTGCTTTACATGGGATACTAAAATATAGAAAGTCAAGTTAGTAAGTAAATTTAGACAATTACAATACGCACATAATTATATAATTTTTACGCCTGACTCTGCTGACCGTCGAGTTGGAACCGAACTTAATAAATTATTTTCGCAGTTGACGTAACTGACCAAATAATATAACATGGTTTTCCTTCGTATAAATCGGCCGATAACATCTGACTTTTAGGCTTAGTCATCAGTGTCGACCTTTGCCGTCCCAATTTCTTGGAAAAATTTGATTCTAGATAGACACAGTGAGTTCAAGGGCCCGGCCTTGGTCGACGCTCAATAACTGACCAGACCGGGCTGCTTGGAACCCCTACCAGCTCATAAGGCGCATTAACAAAAGCAATTCGGACCACCACAAATAATCTATGTACCGTCAATTTACTATCGGTCCTATGGTCGACATAAAATGTGAGGTAAGAAACCTTTATAATTATTATGCCCGATTTTTCATTATTATAATTTTTGAAGGAATGTAATTTTAAAATTACAGTATGTTTGATAAACGTTATGTATCTTCATATACCTATGCAAAAATTGAATGTAAAGGACATATTTCAACTGTGTAAGGGATTATGTGGTACTCAATCTTCTATCTACTATTTTATAATTATACACCGACTCCATCGAAACCGCGACATGTGATTAATCACAGGCTGTTATTTAAATATAATATGTAATGTACTAATGTTGTTCATAAAACGATGGCAGTTTTGGTATAGCCCGACGAGGTCAGGGTCAACAGCGGAAATCCGACTGAGAGGTTCCGCACATAAGTAGCAAGTGGAGTTCCGCTCCACGATATTCGGAAGTTCGAACGACCTCGAAATGCTATTGGGTACATATTGTGAGGTAACCTTAAAGAATACCTAACTGTGGTGCTAGTACGTATATTTTCTTTACATTTCGGAGTTTTCAAAAATAACATGCAATGGTTTAATGTGAATGCATTGTTTACTGCCTTAGTTACCAAAGTGGTCTAGTCTGGGAGCTACCCCAGGGGTCCACGAGAGACTCGACGGGGGTCTACGTTGGCGTGACAAAAAAAATGGGGGTTTATAATTCGTAAGCGGGGATCCACGAGAATGTATCTGATTTAGATAGTGAAGAACGTAAATGTTGGCTTGATTTCACCTATCAATGTAGGCTGATAATATTTTAATAAGCTTAGCGACTGTCACCAATACAAACTAGCATATCCCATATCTAATTTTCACATTTTTTGTCTAGTTTTAATTGGTTGAAAATGCTGCAAGGGGTCCACCGGCACCAGTAATATTTGAAAGTGGTACTTGAGAAATTAAATCTGGGAACTGAAAAATCTCGTAACCTATTTAAAGCATCAATAGTTCCTCATAGATTTTATTTATTATGGTGATAACAAACAGACTGCAAAAATTGCCATTCCCACAAATATTTTTATAGTTAATCACAATCAATAAAATAATAAATTTTCAATAATAAAAATATGTATTTTTCGACAAGCAATCCCATGGTAAAGACATTGTTCCGTCAAT
>DWIE01001018.1:0-12043 GCA_018248235.1 Choaspes benjaminii | reverse complement strand
AGTAGAATATGGCCATGTTCTTTCCTGTTCATAGGCGACCGTTATCACTTACCATCCGGTGAGCCGTCTGCCTGTTTTCCCCCTTTTTTACTGTTAAAAATAACTATAATTACTAAAAGAACTATAGGTATAACTTTTCAATGTATTTATTAGAACCATGCACTATTTTTTGTTAAGTCCATCGCTTTATCGTTAAATAGGCAGTAACGCAATTCATCACGATTATGATATACGGTTAGCAAGAATATCAATGACGTAAAATAGCACTTTTTGTAGAAATGAGAATAGGGAAAGGGCGTGCAATTCATCTGATGGTAAGTGATTACTCTGGCCTTGACATCTGAAGCCGACCCAAACCAGACAAATAGTCTTGTTCGAGGTCGGTCACAGCTACATTACACGGGTGGTAGAACCTTCATGTTCGACTGGGTCGGTACCGCCATCACACCTGTAAGCGCTGTGAAACAGTAGTTTATGTGTTTCGGTGTAAGGGCGAGGTAGCCAGTTGGTAGAACATGAGGCGCTCGATTTATATCCACAAGAGTAGAATTTCATCTGTGATTAAAGATGTCATGGGCTGCAGTTGCCAGTTATCATAAGACGGACTGCAAGCCCGTGTGCGACTTCTTAACATAGAATAGAAAAAAATACTGTCTCTGTGGGCATAGTTGGTCGCCTCGTGCATTCTGTGCAATCTGGTACCTACACTTTTAAATTTGATAACCTACTCGCAAGAGTTATTTTACAGCTGAAATAGGTAGGATGGGGGCATTGACCCGGGAAAACCTGGATAGTTTCTACTACCACTAAATACAACTACAGCTAGGTGGTACAGTTTAAACTGAGTAAATATTATCTTGGCCCGCTTAAGGATAAGTCGTCACAAGCTTGTCGATCATTTCGCCTGTACTTAAAGTTGGAAATCCCAACAGTCGGCAAACATAACACGTATCATATATCAAACGGGTTTTACATTACAGGTGGAACAACATGAATAGTAGTGTTCCCACTTGTGTTTCGATGTAAGGGTGTGATAGGTAGCATATGCAGAACACGAGGCTTTAGATCTATGTCCTAGGAAGTAGTCTGTGGTTACAGATGTCTTGGGTAGCTACTTACCATCAGGTAAACTGCAAGCCCGTGTGCTCTTTCGTAACATAAAAAAATAGAAAACCGTCAGGACTTATTAAATATTTAATGAAATATCCATGTTACATTTCGAAAGCAAAATTAGTAGATTTGCTGACACGAAAGGAAATTGTTTTTCTATTGACACCAATCGCCGGAAGCACACGAGCAGGCATTTACTTGTATTGTGCCTATAAAACAAGCGCGTAAAATCCGTTCAAAAGAACTTCGAATCCGTCTCGGCGCTGTTATATTGTACTTTGCGGCCGTGCTATTTTATAGCATTGTAAACTACTGCAATCATTGTAAAACGAAACAATTCAACCGCCATGGGCCTCTATGACGTCATCCGCCACAATAAAACGTGAATTGAGAATTGTTTCGCTATATAGACCGAGAGTCACGTGCAAAATAATACTAAAACATCATTGTTGACAAAAAAATATTTCTTTTGCTTTGAATTCGGCGGTCTCTTTCATCGGTGGTAGAATATGTCCAGGTTCACCCGGGTGAGCACCACCACCACACCGATTTCTACTGTGAAATAGTTCTTATGAGTTGTGTTTCAGCTTGAAGGGTGTGGCAGCCGGAATGCACGGATACATGAGGCGACCATTTTAGCCCTCAAGAGTGTCAACGTTGTTACCAACTTCGAACAGATCAATGGGTCTGTTTAGAGTCGGTTACGGTTGTCAGGGGCTGCAATGGTCACTTTACATCAGGTGAGCTGCATGCTCGTTTGTTACTCCAACTTTCATAAAAAATGCTATGACAAACCACTGAAGTTACTTTAAACGTCGTTCAAATCTGCGTAGAAAGTAATTCGCTTTTTTACATAATAATACATGGTACAAGTAGACTGTTTTTAATGAAATTCCTATTTGAACTTTTAAGTTAGATACAATTTTTCAATAAATTTTACTTAAATGTTTCCCCTACTTAATATGTTAATTTCTACGAGGATATTTGTTATGTTTACTAGGGCAAATTCTACACCACGGCTCCTGGGTTAACAAGGAAAATAAAATGTACAACATTATTGTCTGCATTTTATTTTTCTGTAATAGGTTTCTTAAAATAAACTATGATTAGGTACATGTGATAAATGATAATTCCAGCGAAAGTTAAAAATAAACGGAAGTCCTTGGAGGAGGCCATATATGAAAATAAAAGAAAGACATTAAATTACATAATTTATTAATTATTATAAATAGAATTAAATTTGTATTATATTCATTATTGTTGTATTCATTATTATGGATTTTTATTATTATTATCAATAAAATATGATATGAAGATCCAGCAAAATATATGGTAGTACATAGAAAAAAACCGCTTTGACCGTAGTTTCGCTCTCGTCCATCCCTTTTTTCACCACCTTATAGGATGAATTTCCAAAGTGCCTTTTCCTTAGTGCTCACTTACAGTGTAAAATGAACCTGCATGCAAATGGTCACGGTTCTAGCCCCAATAGCTTAGGTTTTACGTTAATATGTTATTCAGTATGTTATTCTTATTTTATTATGTAGATAACGGCTGTCATGTACATGATAACATTTACGGCATTATTGATTATTTCGTTTCTCTACTAGACTAAAGTCTAGCTTAAATGTTGTAGAGTCTTAATTATAAGTGACGTAATTTCCTTACTGATTTCATCGGGCTCCTTGTGCAGCAATGACTCAAGTATTAAAGTATCTGGTAGTCAATCAATTTTACTAATAACACCGCCGTATTTTAAAAGTTATTTTAAAAATTTATTTAACGGTCGCTCACAGAGCAGGCTCCAACATACGACCATTACAATTAGTAAATTTAATTCAATTAAATTAAAACGTCACAAATACACAACACAAATACAATACAAACACAATAACATAACATAACAATACACAGAAGAGACACATAACAGAATAGGAAGGGAATGAAGATTAACGAATACAGTTTAGATTAAGAAATTTATAAGCGTTTTTGGCAATTGTTAAGATGATCGAAAGTCGCATGCGCTGGTATGGGCATGTAATGAGACGAGACGATGAGTACGTTGTGCGGAAGGCCCCGGCTATTCCAGACAAGAAAAGGAGCAGAGGACGAGCCCAGGCTACGTGATTGACCACCATTACCAAAGCTTTGGAACGGACACAGTTCAACGAAAAGACAACCCAAGACCGAACATCTTGGCGCCTTAAAACGAGAAGGGCCGACCCCAAATAAAGGGATAAGGCATGGAAGAAGAAGACATACTTATTTAGGTGCTCAAATTAAATATGTAGCTTAACATGGTATAAAGAATTTTAATGTAAAGACCGAGTTACTAAGGATAATGGCACCTCAAAAGTAAATATTAGCGTTCTCTGTCAATACTTTCAACGTTTCCGAATTGGACCACACACGCGAGGATGTTATGTCGTAAACTTTACGATATCGCTGTAACCGCCGCGGTACAGTATTTGAATAAACAATTTCTGATGCTCCTTAGGACTTGATGCAAGGTTTCTATAGACTGGTAAATAATATTTATATAAAATCCCATGTTACGATGCTCTTCCACTCTAATCTCCGAAACCACTAAAAGCGATTCCAATTTTGTACACATGTCTTGGTTCAATTTAGGTATATGTTAGGAAAGTTATCATCATGAAAATAAAAGATATAATACAAAAATTAAGTCTGGGGAAACAGCTAGTTGAAACATAAAATTACGTAGGTGTATAAGTATATTAATTAAAAGTATGTATTAATGGCTTACAACGAACTAGTTAACTATTATATGTAGAACAGGTACCATGCAACAAAAATAAGGCTGCCACTATGCCTATATTATCCTGCAAAATATTTATTTATATAAAAGGATAACTGACTAACTGACTGATGACAGACTGTCCATTTGTTTTATGTTGTTGAAGTAACACACGAGCTTGCAGTCTACCTGCTGGTAAGTACATTACTGCAGTCCATGACATCTGTAATCACAGATGCGGTGCTACTCTTGAGGACATAGAACGAACGCCTCATGTTCTGTGTACGCCGGCTATCACACTCTTACACCGAAACACACGTACTGCGAACTCTACTGTTTCACGGCACAAACAAATTTGACGGTGTTACCGACCCAGTCGAACATAAGTATTCATGTTCTACCACTCATTAGCTTATTCCAGACACGAAACAAATTAGAAAAACGTCTCGCTATGAGAATCAAACCCACTACCTCACGTTTCGCAAAGCGGCTCATCGCCGTCTGCGCCACGGAGGTCGTCAGATGTCGTCATGATACATCACATATTTAGTTAAAATAAAATTCACGTACTCAAAAATAAAAGTGGTCAAACATTGGACCACACGTGTAATTATCGATATTTGCCTTGTGTTTACGATGATACTTAATGGCGATCTTAACAAAATGGGCGGATTTAAGTGATCGAGTGCTATTTCGTAATTTGCTGCCTCTATAACTTGCAACGGAGCATCTAACGGTACTCTATAAATGATTTTGTGTGAAATTTTATAACATGAAATTAACGTGCCTGCATTTACTTCAGAGGATTAGGGTCCATAGCAGCAATTGTCAAATTCGTTCTTAGGTGATTATGGGTGGTAGAACATGAATATGTTCGACTCGGTCGATACCACCGTGACACCTATTTGCGTCGTGAAACAGGATTGTTCGCACTACTTGTGTTTCGGTATAAGCGTTAACACACGCACACGAGACGTGCGGTCTATGCTTTTAAGTGTAGCACCGCATTTGTGATTACAGATGTTCTGGGCTGCAGTTGCTTCTTACCAGCAGGTAGACTGTAAGCCCTTCTAACTACATAATCATGAAAAAAGAAGCGGCGATACTTGTGGGCCTAAGTTCGAGCTACTCTTGTCTCGCATATTTCGTGGAAATGAGATTAGTAAACTCACTTGCAATTCACGTTCATTCGTTCACGATGTTAAATTATCTCTGCAGTCCTTGACACCAGGCACCGACTTCAAATGTACAGTTCGTGATCGGTCACAGTTGGGTTGCTACTTTTGAGGGCTACGTTGATCGCTTTATGTATCCCCATTCTGCACTAAGATGTGCAGAACCTCTTGTTTACCGGTCCACCATTACTGTTATAGAAACAATCATATTTGAAACATACTAGCGATCCGCCTCGGCTTCGCTCGGGCAACAGAAAATATTCTGTATATACGCCAACATTTTTTTGCCATGTTCTTTTCCGACGTTTTAATTAGTCGTCATATATTTGCCAATTTTCACAAAATCTTAATAATGATGTACCAAACCTTCCTCATGAATCACTCCGTAATTTCTTGAAAACCGCATGAAAATCTGTTCAGTGGTTTATGATTTTTTAGTATTCAGACAGACGGACAGGCGCGGCGGGGGCAGTTTGTTTTGTAATATGTAATGGTATGTATAGATTATACATTTCCGACTGACGCAATGTCTAAGTACCTACTCGTACCATAGCGACGTGCTGCTATGCGATACGTCACGAGAACCTTACCGCATTCGTCACACTTGCTGTCACACTTAAATGCAGCTCATCTATTCATAATCGATTTACAACATATCCGTGCTTGTTACTAGCTGCAAATAACTATTCTACATTAGTTACTATTTACTGTAAATTTCAATTTTCTTTATATATTATAAAAAATCGAGTAGCAAGTGGCCATGTAATTTATCTGATGTTGACCACTGCTTGGTCATGCTATGTATCCTGTGCGTGTCGGCTCCCAAACCCTTTCAAGATGACATCCAGATGGAGATACGCTGCAGAGACTCGGCTGTCTTGGAGACCATGGTTAAGGCAAGAGTGAACTACGACACGTGATCAAGGGCTGGCGATGAACATAAGATTACACTTAGAATTAAAAACAGCGACTAGTCCGAGTATCGGAATCGGAAATAATTGTGAACAATTAATAACAACACAAACAATGTATAACAAAGGCCGGACTGTAGTATGTGGAGGAAAACGATTTAATTAATAAAAAACCCTTCAAGCTGAAATATAAGTCATAAGAGCTGTTTAGATAGAAATAGTGTGGTGTGCCGATGATACTCAACTGGACCAATCTGGACAGATTCCATCACCAATATATCACTCTATTAATTAATGAGTACCTAATAATGCTGGTTTACCAGAAAGACATCTTTTTTTCTCTCGCTAAGAACACCATTACAACCATTTTGGTGAGTAGACGAATAAAGTAATGTCATCAATACATACAGCAAATATTTATGTGTTTATTGCCAATGCATTCGCTCACAGTTCGCGTTGAGATGAAAACTGAATTGTTATGGAAGTCCGGCAAGGTGGATACCAAATCGAGCGATCCTTCTGGTTGTATGTAGGCTGTGGCCTTTTGAATAGCTTAGAGGAAGACGGCAGCAATTCCCCCCTAAGTAGGGGCTCCTCTGAGGGAGTAAAGCCGGATGGACGGCGGACGCTGTTCAACAGATCCCTTAGCCCTCCCATTATGCCAAAGACGTTTACTTTGCTTCCTTTTTTATCATAGTATAGAAAGAGAAGATTTCAAACGCTTAACATCTGGCTTATCTATGTAGATGAATAAACATGAAAATTACACTAACTGTCTCGTTCGTTGATATAAGAAACTCGCCTACAGTAATTTTGATATTCTAAAAAATGTAATTGTAGGTTTGCATGTATGGTAATAAATTCGGGGGGTCTTTCACCAATATGGTTACGGGTGGCAGTACACGAATATGTTCGACCAGGTCGGTACCACTTATTCGTGTCATGAAACAGTAGTATTCGAAACTTCTGATGTTTCGGTAAGGGTGTGATAGCTAGCATAACCGAGGCATTCGATCTACGTTCTCAGAGTAGCATCTATACCCACCATTAGGTAGACTACATACATAGCTACTTACCATTAGGTAGACTAGTGTATTATATTAATGTACATTATATTGCTATCCTATTCTAAAGTGGTATCTAGTATGAGTATTAGGCTATCTCCTTCAGTAGGTACATGTGATTAGACTTAATATGCCACAAGATCCAAGGGTGATCCGTAAGTGTCTGTTACTAACATGAGAAGTGGTTATTATAAAGTGTATATTATACAATATTATAGTCTAAAGTTTTCCAGTAAAGATAAAGTAATATGAAATAAGTCGCGTCGTAAAATAACGAGATTTCTGTGTACGAATGTTAATTGTCTCTGCATTGGAACATGTTGGAAGACAATCGATCAAATATTTCATGTCCACGGCGTTCAACTGGCTATTGATGACAGTGTAGGAGTATTTCAAGAAGCAAAGACATCGTTTCAACTACCTGAATCACGTCTATTTGCGTGGTTTTGAAGCGGCATGGCCTTGTGGACTCAAAGAGGGGCACGGAAACCATAATAGTCGAGAGACGTCACGAAAACGTGACGGTGCGTGTAGGCGGCGCGAGTTCTGACCAAAGTTCTCGGCTCTCGGTTGTTTTTCCGTCTATAGTTCAGTTAGAATGGTTGTCTTGAAGTAACACACGAGTAGTATTTTCTCGTGAACATCAGATAATAATTGTGCAGTATTTTTATTATTATTCCCTTGTATATACTTTACTTAGTTATCATATTACACAAAAATAGGAAACGTACATAATTTTAGATAGATTTTAGATCTCACTTTCCATCAATTAGACTTTTGATCCATCAGAACTACCTACTACAATGGAAAGTTAACCTTTTTTAGTGTCCAGAAAAGAGAGAATTAACAAAATTATTTTAGTTTTAACTTTACTCACTTATGTCGTTAAACGAAGAGGTTAATATTACTAGACGTAAGTTAATATACATACATACATATTTATACAAATATAGCTTACTATATCATATATGTATATAAGTGTTGTATAAGTTATTAACTATAGCAATTACGTGGAACTTGAACTCAGCGACGTTTCAAATTGCGCAACAACCATTTTTTCCCTCTATACACTGAATGACGTGTCGCCTGCTCGAGCAACCATGCGATAGTATTCATAGGGATTGACCGTTAACAATTTATGTGTAAAATCGTTAAAAGTTTAAAACTGGTATAGTTCATAGTTTGGGAGAACAAAATGAGAATATTATAAGAAGAAGACGATATTTGTTCAGTTTTCTTTAATTTGAGTAGCAAACGGGCATGCAGGCAACCTGATGTTAATGTCCACTGCAGCTCATGACGCCCGTAACTGACTCAGTAGAGACCTATCGTTCTGTTTGAAGTCGCTCAACTGTGTGTTGCTACTCTTGAGTGCTCACTTGGTCGCCTCATGTATTCTATGCATGCTGACTGTCACCACCTACCTGAAACACAACTCATAAGAGCTATTTCAGAACAGAAATAGTTGTGGTGGTGGCACTCACCCGCGTGAACCTGGATATACTCTATCACCGATAAATGTTATGGAGGTGTAAACAAATTAGTAATACAACTGATGGTAAGCAGCTATGACTGAGGTCAGAGTTCGAACGCCTCATGTCCTGTATAAGGTGGCTAGCACACACTGGTACACGGTGACGTTAACAAGTAATCACAGGTGCGTTGTTTGCTGCTGGCTATCACACCAATACACCGACACACAAGTAGTGCGAACACCACTGTTTTACGGTACAGATAGATATGACGGTGGAACCGACCCAGTCGAACATGTTCTGGTTCTAATGTTCTACCACTCGTTGAAATGTCCGGAAAGTAAGTTTACCGGCTTGGTTATCCTTCGTTTGTGCCATGCTTCTTCTATACATCCTGTATTTAATGACACACATCCCACCGGTTAGAAATTATAAATGTATTTCCATTATTCCTTTATTATTTTGAATTGCACTTAAGGAACCGTGCGTAAAATAAATACGTCGATGTTCCTGTCGTTAAACCAAGTTGAATTTCTAAGCGTACATTGTGATATAATTAATAGTAGCGACCGGGGTAACGACCAAGCTTAGCCCGGCTTTTTTTTGTGCCCTAATTGTGGGACACGTAACGTCATCTGGTAGAGAATAGTAGAGAAATCAATGTTAGCACTGCAAACAATCAAGATATAACGTTAGAAAATATTTTAAAATTAAATTTCTAAAAAAAATTCAAACTATCTGAATTCAAAATTTCATCTAAATCGTTAGAAACGTTTCCGAGGTCCTCGATATTTAGAGAATTGCTCGTTGTAATATATAAGATAAAATAAAAAGAAAGATAATAATAAGAAATGTCCGAGGACCTATTCTGATGTTACACTGACGTAGGGGTGTGTGTAAAAAAGGATATTCGCTTTAGAGTTTTTTTTAATTACGCAGAGGATGTTGCAGATATGCAATAGTATTTTAGTAAACGAATGTCGGTTGGTTAATCTCCATCAACGCTTTGCGGACCACTTTTATTTACATCGCATAGCTATGATAGATCATAAAAGGCAATCATTAATATCAAACTATTACTTACATTAAGTTTTTATTCCGATATTACTAACCATGTGAAATTATGTGGCTGTTAATTATAGTTCTTGTCCATCTTTCGTTGACAATGTTGTTCACAATAACTTACACCAGGTCTCTCGCATTTAAATTAGTTTAGTTATATTATTGTGTTCAATTTCGCATTGTTAATTATAATTTATAACGGCCTGTCCATGTTTGCAATGTTTAACCTGTGAGTAATGGTTAATTTACGAAGTGCGTTATACTTTCATGGAAGTTATAATTTACATACTATATTATACTATTGTATGTTATTATACTAATTCTATAGGTTTTTTGCGTATTGCCATAAGCATAAAATTCAGCTGGTTCTTGGCAAATTCTTATACTACATATTAATGTAGGCGATACTACATGCGATAAGGCCAGAATTCCATTGAGATGAAGTTGTACATCAAAAAAAGTAGTAGTGAACATCACCCATGTTTCACCAATTATGTTTAGGTTACATGTAATAGGGGGCGAGCCTATTGTCATTTACCTGGAAAATTACTCCGGGCTATTTACTGAGATTTTTCCAGTCAAAAAACCCAATAGCACTTTGCCCGATCCGGGAATAGAACCCAGGAGCAGGGGGCTAACAGTCGCACTTACAACCATTAAGCGAACGAGGCATCTAAATTAAAATTGATCACAAAATGGTTTACTCTTGAAGGCTAAGCTTCACTGCGTTTGTATATAAAAATCTCGAGTCACGATGTTCGTTCACACTAATCTCTGAAACCACTGCAGATTTACTGAAATGTTGAACACATGTCATGCTCCAACCAGGGACATAAGATTAGTTTTTGCCTTGTCTTGAGAAGTAGTGTTTCATATTTAATGGACAAGGATAAAAATTTTGGCCTAGTAGGTGGCGCTGTTGTTGATATAGAGACAATACTTTTCTTTCTTTCACATGTAACCAGACTGAACTAAAGCAAAGCGTGGCTGGGTAGTCAGCGTCAGAATAATATGAGTGCATGAGTTGTAAGTTATCTTAAAGTAAAAATGTTATGCCATCGGAAAGTCGTTGTGAGGTAATATGTGAGCTGAGCTAAATATTAATATACACGGTGAAACTACACCTGTTTTAAGCTACAAAGATGGTGTTATTTGCTTATAATGTTTTATTTCAAACATACTCATGCTTCTGACTACGCAGGTATAGACTTCGCCAGTTCTGTTTAAACTAAAAAAATGTATTAAAGCTATTATTTCTAGTAATCTCTTAAAGCTAAGATAACTGTTGAAATTTCGGAATGTTTTGTGAGAATCAGCGCGTGTAATTGTACACAGATTACCAAATAATGTTCACGGTGTCGTTGTCGGGTACAAGAACGACTCTTTAATGGTAGACAGAGCTATTTGGAGACCTGTCATTATCTTAAATAGCTCCAGTGTGCTTTGTGTGAGGCGGAGCAATAGGCAACACTTTGACAAACGCTGAATCAATGAATCATTTCAGTACTTATCTAGGACTTGGGGAAGGTTTGGTTCATTGTAAAAATATATAAAGAAAACTTTAATTACTATTCACGGATAATAAATTAAATGGGGCCCTGACTGTGGAATAAGTTGTTAAAAAGTGACTTTCTTTTCAGAATTTAATTTTACTTTTTAAAATTACAAATGAAGCTAAAAACGTTTCTTACTAGATTTTCTTTATTTGATTATTTGTAAATGAAAAATAAAAGTTCGTAGTCTTAAGAATACTGCATAGGTAGTAGTTTAGTAGTTACTTATATTACAGTAAGTAGTTTGTTATTTAGAAAAGCCTCACAGATTACAGCTACTTGTCCCAAAGGTCAACTGAGCAGCTTGAAAAAGTTTAGAGCGCCATCCATCACGAAATCAACGCGCAAAGCGATTAAATCGATACGCGACATTAATGGCGCCTCCTAGGCAGCTAACGCGAAAGTTGCTCACAGATTGCACATAAACGGGAGGTAAGTGCTTTGTACGTATTCATATAAACAGTAGCAATAACAGTGGTGTTCAAGCAGTAATAGTGGTGTTCCCATCATCTCGGGCCGCTGTTTCCAAGGAACTGCTAATGATCGCACGTGTGGGAACACGCCTCGCTTCCGCGTTACGTCGCTTACGTAGCCAGTACCACTCGTAGCTTGCCCTTTGAGAAAATCTATTGCCGTTCCGAAGACACGCCGTGGCTGGCTTCTTGCGACGAAATAAAAAACAAAAGAAATTGACACGCAAGCATTGTAGAGCATTGTGGATGATTGAATAATACATGACATTCTCATGATTTTTGCGAGGATACCGTAGTCATTAACAGCAAGAGCCATTAACTGGTGTGATTTATAACTTTATAGAGTAATAATAAAATTACAAGTTTTTTTTTGCAATATAGCATGACACGGGCTTGCGTCTAACTAATGGTATGTAGCTACTGCAGCCCATGACATCGGTCCCCCTGTCGTTACCGCATCTGCGC
>DWIE01001017.1:0-12046 GCA_018248235.1 Choaspes benjaminii | reverse complement strand
GTCATGGGCTGCAGTAACCGTAGGTGATTATGGTCAGCCATCAGATGGACTGCAAGCTCGTGTGCTACTTCTTACAAAAAACCGACAGATGAATTGTATGAATCGTACATTATCCCTGCAAGCTGAACTCACTTAATATAATTTTAAAGTTTTGCGTATAACTCCAACTTACAGACTCGCTGCAGTATCTTTTATATTAGTACCGACTTAACCGTCCCATACAAAACAGTAAACGGATCCGATTTCTTGTTTCTCCAACGTAATAGCGCTTACGGGCATCTCCTACGCACGCCTGGTCGCCTGGTAGGTGCTTAAATCGCAACCGGGCAATAGTGATGATTGTTAATGTCCTAGAACAGATGTAGCTTATCTTAACGGCTGTGCGGAATGTCCGGCTGTTTAGGTTTATCGACGTGTTTTAGCTACTTGTTATCTTAGAATCTTGTGGATTAAATTTAATGTCACTGCATAATCAAGTACAAATGTACAATAATTATATTATAACTTGAATATGTATGTTCCCCTGGGTCAACACCACTGACACACCTAGCAATGCTGTAAAGCAAGTGTTTAGTGTTTCGTATTCCGGTTCGAAGGATGTGATAGCCAACTTATGCAGAACGTTATGCGTTCGAACGATATCCCCTGAAGTGGCATAGAGTTTGATTTTACTTTGTCCGTAGATGTGTTACTACTGGCATATGCTCAGCATGCCTGTGCATGACTTGGTATTCATTTTACACCAAAAGTAACAAAAGTGTGCATCGTCGTTCACATTTGGATTAATCTATTGATTGTAGAATCTGTCCAGGTTTGCCCGGATAAGTACACCATCACACCTTTTTCTCCTGTGAAATAGCTCTTACGAGATGTGTTTCAGCTTGAAGGGTGTGGCAGCCGGCACGCACAGGATATATGAGGCGATCAACTTAGCTCTCAACAGTAGCAACGCACTTGTGACCGTTTTCGAATAGAACGATGTATCTATTTAAATCCTGTTATAGTTATCATAGGCTGCAGTGCTCACTCAAGATCAGATGAACTATATGCCTATTTGCTACTCAAATTTTCATTCAAACAAACGTGATGTCATGGTAGGCAGAACCTATCCAGTTTGGCTCGAATGAGTTAATATTGGTGATCCGTCACACCTGTTTCTGATATGAAGCTGCTCTTATGAGTCGTGTTCTACATAAAAGAGCGTGGGTCCAGGCGCGCAAAACATACATAAAACGACCAACTTAGACCTCAGGAGAAGCAATGGACCTGTTACCTAACTCAAACATATATATGTGTTTTCTTTTTCATTCACTGCGAATTTAAAAGTATGTTAAAGTGCGCGACACATACGCTGAGCAGTTGCAATTTATTTAGTTCCTTTCGTTACTTTAGTATAATTCACTTCCATCCAAACTATTCCGAAGGTACCTAACCTATATGGAAACAATTCCGAAGTGTCGTGAAGGTATAGCGAAGGTACTGGCTGGGTGCGCGGCGCCGGCGGCATTACGTCAGGTCTGGTGCGCGCGTGCGCTCCGCCGCACCGCACTAATCCTGCGCCGGCGCATCGGTTCCCCCTTGGCGTCGGCCATGAGCGGAGGCGGGTTGGTGTATCTACGTTTAACTTGCGTACATTGGTTGTCCTCCATGTTTAACCATGTCGTTAAATCTTATACAGTTATCGTCCGTGTATACTAGATGTCGGAATGCATCATTTAATAGTAGGATTTTTGTGATCGACAGGGTTGGTCGTTAGACACATTTGTACGATTTAAAATTACTCTTTGGGTGCAAGGGTATATGGCATTCATATCTGGTAGTCAGAAGTACTGCACTGCTCCACTGTACTGCATCTGAGATCGATCGTTAGTATGGTATTGCTAACTGCATGAGCTTTTTTATGTTCAGGTGAATGAATGGAATGGTGAGTGAAGGTGAACTGTCGTGTCCTATTTTATCACAGAGATAGAAAAAGAGAGAGATAGAGGGCGAGAGAAAATTTCTTAATTTCCTTTTCTAAAGCGAATATTTACAGGTCGTATAGTACCCGGGCTGGTTTAAAGTAAAATTAGAAAAACAACTGCAACCTAATTTCCCCGCTCAGCGCCCACACCTCGGGCCGCACATCAGCTGATATCTTGATTAAGCGCCGCTTTGTCCGCGCCGACCTTTGTCTCCTCCACTTATCTGCCTCGGTATCGGTCATATTCGCTAACGCCCAAATGACCAACATCATATTTTGAAGGGATCGCGTTGTTCCGATCGATTGGATTTCAAGTTCTCCATAGATACAAAAAGCTAGATGTGTCTTATAAGTCTACGCTAGGAAGTCAGTTCGACCGCACATGTTTCAAACTGATGACTGCTGTGACTCTATAGAAACGTTTGTGAATGAAATATTTTTAATTTAATACGTCATAGGTAGCGGCTTAATTGGTAACCCAACTTGCTCAACCATCGAAGTTTTTCTGTTCATATCTTTGACATAGTTATTGCTTTTATAATTGAAACTGTCTGTTAGTTGTTCTGCGAAACCAAGGAAGCGATTAAGATAATGTGCCACTATCGATCAATCGCGTAGCATTGCTACCTCGTAGCGTTTTTGACGTTGCAAGATTAGAAGGTGGATAAGGCAAGATTTATTATCGCCGAACGCTCTCGTAAAATTTTATCAGGTATAAAAAAATGTGGACATATTTTTGTTTATTGTGTGATATTGCGGCATCCGTTGCTTCTACATCTGTGAATTTAAACGGAACGCGTCGTGCTCCGTGAGCAGTCAGTTGGAAAATCGAGAGCGGCGGGTTGGATATGCTATGAATTGATAATTTTCTATTGTTTCTATGCTGAGAATTATTTATTTATTAACTATATGGGAATCTGGTGGCTTATACTGGTAAATCAGAGTTAAGACGCCGCGAGTGATTTGAAGATACGCTACGTCAACATTGTTATCGATCAATCATATTTGGATTAGATTTTAATGTTTCCTTCTCGAATAACTTACTACTTACTTACGGACTTACTGTCTATTTTGTTTTGAAGTTATCTATTTAAATTAGACTAGTGAATTGACTAGGTTTCGCACGGCAAAATCATATACGTCTAATATTTCAAGTTATTAAATATATGTCTTCATATTTCAGCCAATTTACATAAAACCTTAATGAATTAGTCCGTCCAGTTGTTTTTGAGTTTATCGTGTTTAGATAAACAAACAGACAGACGGTGAGGAGGGTCTTTGTTACATAATATGTAGCGATAGTGTTTGAAATTACTTATATGTGTATGTGTGTAAAATAACATATCTAATGTAAATTACATATTCATTTATGTTTGATTTTTGTGTTCCGTCTCACACTAAGATTGAAAAATAACTCACAAAAAGTAAACAACAATCTCCCAACAAAAACTCTTCAGAATTTTGAAGTAAGCAAAAGTATTATCTTACAATTGTTCATCGGCATTCAATTAAAGGAGGTGCGCGCGCGCAACTGAGCGCCGCCTTTTTATCGCGCGAGTGCAAAAACGCCATTACGGTGCGCTCGCACGCCATTTCAAGCCTCGCACAAAGCTGCCGACTGCCAAAAGAGCCTTATAAGTGCGTTAAGGGGCTGCAAGGTTGGGGCGCTTGTGACAGCGGGGCGAGTTTGGGCGGGAGCGGGAGCGTTTTGTAATAACGCCTATGAGTTTATTTGCATGTTATATTTAATATTACAAAATGAAATCCATAAATATGAAAGTTATTATATGTATATGACAGTCCGTCAAATAATTAATTGTATCTTCTAAAGTTAATAAAACCACCTTATAATAGAAACGTTATTTCTTTTGCATTGTACTTCATTTTATTCCGTTGTTTAGTGATATTATTACGCTCCTTTTGCACCCTTAACCAAAACACAAAGAGTGCAAAACACTAATGTTCCGGCGGTTAACAGTGAGACAGTGGTGCCGCCCCAGTTGATCATGGATGATCTCCCGTAAGGCATAGACGAAGTATAACTATTGATTCGCCTACACCGGCGCTCCACGCCCGTAAATCCAGTTCCCTCAAGACTCCAATTTTATAAAAGCCCCGCAGAAACAATGAGGGCTCTGGAAGGGCCTTTGAATCCAAATCCCGTCTTAAATCTCTATTGACTATTGTTTGGTCCGTCGGAAAGCCGTTTTTGGACGTTTTTTTTTTGTACACACAGACGACGGTAATGTAATATAGCATTGTGAAGTAATCGGCCGGGATCTGGTATCGGATGATCTTAGTTTTGTGTTTGTGCTTTATCGGTGCATGTAACAAACGTACGTGATCAACACCTGGTTGTTTGTTGAAACGAGAGACTGTTAGGGAGATATGCTTTGACGAGAGAAAACGTTCGCTGTGACATATCACACAGAAACATATTTCTTACGTCCTAACATAAACGTGTCACGCTTGGATCCTCTGAATCTAATACTTGGGTGGTCTGGGAATTTAATATTTCCCAACCACATTTAGAACTACGTCAAATGATAAGCTGTCAACCTGTCATTATTGCAAAACGATTGAATCAGTCGCCACTAACGCCTTAAACGACTGCCGAAGTATACCTTTTTTTTACGTGGGGAAATTCATCATGGATACCTGTTCAATGCGGGGGCATGTGAAGAGGTTATGGCGGACTCTAACCGACTAAACCCCTACGGTCCTTATGGTGCGCCTTCTGTCGGAACCACGGGTACGCTTTCGCACTCTTCCGCAGTCCCGACGGCTGCCAAAGTATACCTCGTATATTCAAGATCAACATGGAAAGGTTTTTATGTAGTGGTATGGTGACCAATTCCCTTAGAACAATCCATACCATCCGCAACCAACATCAATCAAAGTCACGGTGCTGTCCTTAAGGACATATTCCCATCGGCTCGGTATCCAGAATGAGACTCTAACTGTACAAATGTATGGAACGCTGCTGCGTTAGTACACAGCTGCAGGTGTGACGACGGTATTTATATCAATATATATCAATCGAACATTATAGTTCTACCACGCACGAATCAGTATTTCCCATACAATTCATTTTAAGTGCTCCTGGAACTTCGATGAGTTTGCCATAATAATTATTATTATTGATTGCAATCCCAACTACTATCCCGATGTACTGATACTTTTCCAGGGAGTTAGAATCTGTATATCCTGAGAATTACGATAGCAATTATTCTGAGTTACAATTACTTATATATTAGTTTTATTTATTGTATTTACCCGCGTGAACATTTAATTCACTTACCAAATGCAACAGGTGTTAAAATGTATAAACAATACATTAATTTTAATTTAGTTACGTTAATTAATGTATACAACAAAATATGTGGGTTTTGGCAGTGTCCGGAAATCCAAAATTTAACAAAACGCCCACTACGTTTTCAACGGTAATTATTGCATCACGACAAATAAAAACTCTGAAAGCACATCATAAAAAGTTGATAACAAACCTACAATATATTCATACACCCCAGCGACCGCTAAACGGCGTTGTTCTTTTGTCCGTCCGCCTGTCGCAGTCCCCGCCCATCCCCTGTGCACAATGACATTGTGTTGACAAGCATTGTCTGCGTTGCGCTCGAGTCTTGTATCAAAGCTTTTGTAATGACCCGCAATCCTTTTTATGGGTCCTAGTTTAGATTTGTTTGCCTCAGGCCCACTCGTGTCGCCGCATAAAAAATTTGGTACATCATCATACATTTTTTTCACCAGAATATGCTTTTAGTCTATTTCTACGAGTTTGTTAATAATTCACATTTACAACTCCGAAGGGTTGCGAAAATTAAAAATAATGCAGTATCGGTAAAATAGTTAAGCTTCTTTTTTATATTATGAAGTAGCACACGGGCATGCAGTCCACCTTCTTATAAGTATTTACTGCAGCCCATTACATCTGTAACCATAGATGCGGTGCAACTTTGAGAACATCGAACGAACCCCTCGTGTTCTGCGTTTGCTGGCTATCCTTACACCTAAACAACACGAACACTATTGTTTCCGGCACAAATTGATGTGACGGTAGTACCGACCCAGTCGAACATAATCATGTTCTACCACCCGTAATAAGTTAAGTTTATTACTTCGGACAGTTGTACTCGTATAATACGAATGAAACGAAGACCCACAAAAAAATCCAAAACATTAACCGTTAAAATTATATCGGCATTCTCATCACAATCTTGATGACATTCAAAGTCACATTAAATTCGTTTCTTATGACAAACAAAAAGTAAAACCGAACATGTATCAAGTCGAAACGTTGATCTACATTGGAGCCTGTTAATAGTCGTTATTTGGTTGATCGATACCTCTAATTTAATAAACTATTCCTTAACAACGAAGTCGACGACACCCGAGATTGTGGGCATAAAAATGTCGGGTCGTGCCCAATCAATCTTGGTCCGTACCTGGCTCCGAGATCGGATCCGCCAGATAACCCTTCCTCAATGCGTAATACCATTAAAACAACGGTGACAAACCAACCAAAAAATATTCTTTAACAGCTCTTTATCTCCCCGGCACTTGGAGATACGTCTCTGCAACGAATCGTCCAAAGTTGATTTTCGATTGGCGTCACTTATTTTATGTTCGATGATTAAAAATGTGAGATGATGATCATTGCGGGGGCTCCCACTGCGAAGGTTTGTTTAAGTTCTTTGTTTTTCTGGATTCCTGGTCGTGGGTCCGTTTTAATTAATGCCCATCACGTATTTTTTTCGACGTTCGGTTCGTAGTTTTTTTTTTTTTGTTGGCTCGTGTTTTTTTGTATCTCCGTTTTTGAAATATGTCCGTGGGTCGTGGCGTGTGATGCGATATCTCGGTGTCTCCTATTGTTTTCGATTTGATATATTTATGCGTTGCCTTCCCGGGAGTGGTGTATCGGTTTTTTTCGTTTGGGAAGCGGTGACTGCGTGGTGACGCGATATCATGGATCATCGATGTTGAGGACGCCGCTGTTGATTTTATTTATGTGGGTACATTTAATTTAGTATGTCTAGGTTGAAGATAGTTGCTTCTTTATATGATCTTCCAAACGTATAAATGGGCATAAACATCTATGGGTTAATAGATGATAATGATTTTATTATCTAATTAGAATGTTCTAACACATTAGTTAGGGATCTGTATTGAACTCAATTTATATGAAGGACAGCATGAATACCATAGGTCCAAGATTTTGCAAATTCAGGTAAATTATGTTCTATTTAGTACTAGTTGGCTAGCTAGGACTAAGTTGTCTTATCGCCTCAATAGTTGATATTAAATTCTAATAGCGAGAAGCAGTTAATGCGCTGAGATATAAAATAAATAACTTAATTAGTATAATTGGCGCTCGTTTATCTATACATGTGCTACTATAAACTGCGGGACATAAGATTTTATGATCAGTTTTATGTCGACATTGATGTGGCTCCCATAGGTTGAACATTTCTTGTGTGTTGTTCCATACTTTCTCCTCGTTAATTACCAGAAATGTATGCATAATGACTGCGGAGGTATGCGATGAATTGCTGCAGAGGATTTTATGTCCATTGTGGATTCTACAAACTGTCCAGTAATTTAAAGACCTTGATCATGTCTTCGATATGTTCTTTTTAGGGTTAGTTTTACTACATTACGAATTGAGGGATGCTTTAGTATACCACATCAACATGTATTCTTAATAATAATCAATGCATATTATACTTACGAATTACAAGAACTAAATTAAACCTTGTAACGATTTATGTGTTGTAAATATTTTATTTGTATTTCAATTTAGTGATTTGTCTAATAAATCTTATTAATGCCATCGAAATTTTATTATGCAAATGTTCGATAGATGTAAGAGAATCTTATCATCTTAACTTGATCTTAGTTGTAACGTACACCTTTTTATCTTTCCAGGTAAGTGATGACGAAACTCGAGCTTTCCTTGCGGACGTCGAGGCGTAACTCACGGGTAATACAGCCTTCGATGGCGTGGTACTGATGGGAGATAACGTTTTGTGGACATTCGTTCTTGAAGACGACGATATAGGGCGAGTAGCTTTTTATGAACTAACTGATAATTAATGAAAAGACCTATAAAAATACGATAATTATGATCATTACGTATGTAACAAGTTTAGTGATGAAACAACCTGTCATTTGAGAGTTGCTTGCTTGATTCTCGAGTACGGGCTTTTTATTTTCGTAGATTCGTATTTTTTTTAATAATGAAAATCTAGCAAGAGCTAAATTAAAGATATCTCAATGAGGATTCAAAATGAAAACATGGCTTACATCTGCCAAATTTAAATTAGTTTCAACGAAACTTCTTATGTCTTTTAATATCATTTTGAATCGTTCCTACTCGCAGGAATTAATTTGTATAAAGTAATAAGTTATAACTTAATTGCTTGAAGGACCAGTTAAGTTAGAACAGAATTTATGGAGAAAACTTTAATATAATTGCAGTAAACGTTGGTCTAAAGAGTCCTGCCGACACAGCTGCGTTAAAACCTATATCAAATGGCACCACCATTACGAGAGGCGCATTAGCACCGCGCCGCAAATGGTAAAATATTAGCTGCCATCACGACCTTAAGCACACAACGTGCCTACTTGATCGTGATCGTACGTCGTTGTCTGAAAGAACGAATGGCTCCCTTTAGATGTACTGGGATTCTCGTATTCGCTTATTTACATACCCACCAAGACAGGCATCTCAAGATCGGCCGATAGCACCAACGCAAGGTAAGTACGGAAATATTTAGTCGTTAATGGATAACTAATGGCCGGTGTCCCCCTTAAATATTTTATCGCGGACGTATACAAAATGCCAAGTACTTTGTGTAAATATATAATATATTTTATGTACTGCACATAGAGATGCAACAAGGCGATGGGAACCGAGATAAACGTTTAATGTCACTGTCGTATGTGGAAACGGATAGTCTATTGATGACACTAATACGAGTGACAATGTGCGCATGTGTTGCAACATTGCAACGCTTGCGACAACGGCGTACAGACCTTATCACGCAATCAAAGCTTTAAACTTAATAGGAGAAGGCACATTTGTAAGGTGTTTGCAAGGTATTTGCTAGGACCCCTGTTCTTCTTCGTTAATGACATTTACTATGTTGGAGGTAATATTTATCTCGTTCTTGTTTCTTTTTCTGTATTAAATTTAATTTTTTATGTACAATATACGAGTAAAAGACTTAACATTTCTGTTAAAGATCGAGTGGCCTTAGTTTTTTTTTAAGTAGGTAAAAAATATATTTTATGAACAACAATTTTCTTTATTACAAAAATAGATTTGTAGGTACATACACAATTTAAAGTAATCGATAAAAACAAACAATTTGTAACTTGTCAGAACATTCAAGTCAAGTTAATTAACATAACAATTCACCTAGTATACATACATATCTTATAATAATAACAACAGTATTTAATTATTGCTATAAAATTACGATGAACCCTGAATATCTCAACAAAATGTATGGAAGGATAATTAATTCTATATACTGACCTGCAGGACCCCATTTAGATTGTCAAACATTATGGCAGTTTATTAAATTCATTAGATATTCTAATTTTCAACAAGAATCCCAATTCTACTTAATGGTTCTAACGTTCTATTTGAGGTAAACATGATTTATAAAAAAGCACCTCTGACATTATATGTGCTATAATGTCGAGAGGTGCTTTTATAAATCTTTATAATCAAAAACTACTAACTGCCGAAACAATTCCATTAATATGTTGTTGATTATTTAAATTGATCTACTTATTAAGAAAATAAAGGATAGTTTTCAACAATTTCGACATGATTTTTTTCATCTTCGCTATCATGCCCAGAATTAGATAGATTTATAGCACAGTCTTGATACAGCGTAGCCGGCGAATCGTCTTGCCCGTCGAGCAAGTCGTGCAGGAAATTCAAACATTGGCGTTTAAAAAATCTTTGATTTTTCGGTGACAGTTCCTGGTAATCGGGGTGGATTCCGCGGAAAAATTGAAAGTATGAGGAATTTTCTTCAGGTGTAAAACTCAACGAACTACAGCTGTCTTCATTTAGAGAGGGTGTTTCTTTTTTTGTTTCAACTTTCTTCGACGTGGAAGGATCCATTGACATCCAGCTGTGAAGAAATGGTTTCACGTCTATACACTCTGTCTTGGATCCTTCCAAGGGAACATCATTGTTAGGCACCATACTTGTGCCTAACGGCGAAATGCCGCATGGTGGAAATTTCGTGGAATATGGACTCGACCTCGTGTCAGTTGCCATGTGTTCCCGCAGGAACTCAAGTTCATCTGCTAAGTACCACCGCGACACCATGCGGCCCTTGCCCGTGCGGGCGCCGTACATCTCGTTGCGCAGGTGGCGAGAGTACGAATTTCGGATATGCGACCATTTCCTGCGCACATCAGCCACACTCCAGCCCATTTCATCCGCCACATCCTTCCACAGCCTTTTAACGTTTGAGTAATAGCTGGAAATCGGCACGTTGTTCCGCGCGTACAGCAGCGGCCTCTCTCGGACGAGCCAAATCATTTTCCGGTCGTCCGCTTGGCTCGAGTCGACTAAACGTCCGACGTCACTAATTTTTTCGCCGCTCGGTTGGCTCGTCGGTGCAGTCATAACTAATCTTTGACACGAGTGATTATCTACACCTTAATCTTTACTTTTTACCTACAATATTTCTACGTTCCGTTTAGAAAAAAACTATCAAGGCAGATCGAATACTCGTTACACGTTATGAGATGTTTGCACTAAATATAATTGATGATAGTGAAGGACACGTCACCCCGCAACGAACGCGCGGTGCAAACACGGCAACGCGCATAGCGGCAAACAGACACGCGCAGCGGGAAGCAAGCGCGCACACGTTGCCGTCCCGCTCGCCGCCGGCCCGCCGGGCGGCGCGGACATGGAAGCACGTGAAAAAGCAAGAGCGCAGACGCTCAGGCCGGCGGGCGGCTACTTTATAAATTCCACATGGTCGCGTATCGATTGGGCTCGGACGCGGCCGGTGGAGCGGCTCGCTGTTTTTTTCCCTAGCATTTTATTTTGGTCGGCGTTTTGTTATACGCCGTATCTAGCGGATAGGAATGGCCGATCGTAAACATTCAGTTAGGACTGCGAGCGCGTAAATCAAAAATAGAATCTAGATCAGGCTCTGCCGGTATCTAGTTCATTGAGCAAACATATCATAAGGCAGATTATTTTTATGTTTCTTTTTTTTGAACGATTTAACGAGCAAATTAACAAATTATCTTTGAGATCATATGATTGAAAGTCTGAACTCTGTATATGTATAGATTGTGTTTTGATACTAGTAGTAGTATTTTGATACTTATTACTTATTAATCAATTCAACTAAAAATTACACAAACAAATACCCTAGCTACTTCAACCTGATTGAATCTCGTATTCTCCGAGATGAACGAACGCCTCAGTTGTCGATCTACCTTTAACTAGAAGTGTTCACTTCAAAGGAAATTAATCTACAGAAGCGCTAGCGCGCAGTCGTCGGGTGGCTGTGCCGATTTTAATTTAATTTCACAGCGGCGCGCACGATATGAGCGAGGGAATGTTTATTGGGGCAGTATCGCTGCAGGCAGGCGGCAAAGCCTAGGATTTGGGGCAATTCTTTTTTACTACTAGCGTTCCGCAGGCGTAAACCGTCCGCTCCACTGCTCAGCGGAGCCACCCCGCCGTTCGCAGCGCAATATTGCAACAAGTAGCTATAACACCGCGCCGGGGATACAATATAAAGTATTACTTTTGTTTCTTGTTTGTGTAGAGCGCCGATAAACTAACAGAGGGCTATACTGACGACCTCTAACGCGTTACCGCCCTGTAACAACAAGATTGCAAATATCATTTAGTTAATGGTAACTGATCATTACACCCTTTCATGAAACATAACAAAAGTACTAGACTTATCTTTAACATAGGTGCTGGATGAATAGTTTTACCACCAATGACACAACAAACATAATTATTCTTAAGAAAACCGACCTGAACTACAATTTTTACTGTTTGCACTC
>DWIE01001016.1:0-12049 GCA_018248235.1 Choaspes benjaminii | reverse complement strand
AATTAGGTTTTGTTTATATAGAATAAAGAAGGCAAACAGGCAGACGGCTCACCTTGATGGACTTTTTTTACACTTCGTTTAAAGGACCACATGTCATAGCATGCAGAGAAAACCTCAGAAGGAAGCTCATTCCACATTTTGCACGTACGCGGGAGAAAACTTCGGGCAAAACGAACGGTCGAGGACCGCCTGGTGTCCAACTGGACTGGATGAAACTTCGTCCTTAAATTGTGATAACTGAAACAATACGATCAATTATCAGGTAACTAAGTCATTACAGTCAACTATTATGTAGAGTTTTCTATACGAATATACTAAATAGATGTGCTTAAGAAACAAAGACTAATTACCCGAAATGCCTAAATCTGTAAATACGGATCGGTTATATAGGGGGGGATCTGTGTGCCTGTCTGTTTGACTATGAACTCGCTCACCTCGAAATCGGTTTTCGCAGAACTGCGGTTTGTCACACTATGTTACTTTTATCATCGTAGATCCGCTTAGGAAGATAATATCTTGTTTACTTAATAATACATTTTAATGTAATTATTGGTACTCATATTTTTAAATCCATGCAAAAACAATATCTTAAGTTTTACAGGAGGTATTTAAACTGAAAATTGTTCATGTATAATTAGTAGAAACAATTGTTTTAAATTATATGGATGATCAGAAATATACCGTATATACTTTGAAAATGGAGTACCGTAGAATTGAAATAGACAACATTTTTGCCTTTTTGATTCGGGCTTAAATCTCAGACTTGAAAGCTTTCAAGGCTTGCGATATTAATATTAAATCTTTGACGTTGCGAAACTAAACGATGTCGAAAAAATATTCCCACTGCATTTTTACCAAGTGCACACTAAAAGGGTCTTTTTTACACAAAAGGACTCGTGGTGGGTCTAGTAATTTCTTTTGTCATTCATAACACAATGATATTTAAAAATGGCGACCATAGGTCCCATATAGACACTATATTATTTTTTATAGTTGATTTTTTTTAAATATTTACAATTTCCAAAAATTATTATGATCCTGAAATGTTTATTTACTATGTTATTACTAGAAGTATTACAATAAGGTAAAACTCAAACAAAGACTTCAATAGATAGATAGATAGAGAAGCATCGAATCAATCTTTATTATGAAGTAAGGAATATGGAAGACCCGACTTTCTCACGGAACTCGCAGAGAATTTATTTTCATTGCTCTGTAAATCCTATCTATTTATCGCTTTGTCAGTTAAATGTTTAATTTATATTATAACGAGTGAATGAGTTATGCGCCAGTGTCTGATGTATGTGCTGACTTTTAAACTGGTACCGGCTTTTTGATTAGATTTTTTTTTCGGACATCTATTTTTTAATTTCCATATAATCAAAAATTTTGGGATATCTTATAAAGTTTTCACCAATGGGCGGAGTGATTCATGTGGAAGGTTAAGTATATATTTAGTTAAGATTATGTGTAAATTGGATGAAATACTACGATAGTTGTTGAATGTTGTCGATGTTGGAATAAATCATGTAAAAGCAGAAGGCGTATAAATTCTGCTACTCATGCGAAATCTGGTTGGATCGCTAGTGTATTATAATTGTATCCTGGTCTAGATCCTGCAAAATTCTTATAGTTATTATTCGTCGAAATAACTTAAACAAATAAAAGAATTGACAATCACGACCCACGTATAATAAATACATGATTATGGGCTCTTATTAGGACTCTGTAGCCTTTAATGTTTGCTTCCTTGCCGTATATTCTTTCAAATAAGTCTTATAAAGATTCCGGCGCAAGTTGTTTAGGAAACTGAGTTCAGAAATGGTATATTGACGTAAGCAAGTAACTAATTTAAGAAGCCAGCTCGATGCTCTCAATAAACTTGATTATGTAGCTGGAGCTTGCACAATACGAGAAAACGTAAAAGGAAATAACGTTACTGCTATTTTTAGGCTATCCCTCGCGTAGACTCGCGTTTTTATCGGATATTTCACTGAGACAGCTGTCGTTCTATTTCTGTGACGAGGGGAGTTTCATCTCGGAAATCTGCTGTAAGAATGTTGAACAATGCTCACGACACCCAATTAATATGACACGATGCGCAACTTTTTAATATTTTATTACATGCGACGATGTGAGGATGTCAAAATGAGATACTTTTTCATAAACTTTGATTTGTATTTTGCCATTAAATTCTTATTGGTGAATAAACAAGATTATTTTTAATTCTCCCTCTATCAATTTTGTTGTAATGTACATTAAGTCACCTAAATATTCCCTTTAGCGCACACAGAACTGACGACGAAGATGAATTGTCTGAAGACTCGAAGTAACCGAACATCTGATTATGATTTGGAAGAACCAAGTGCCCCAGAGTATTATCCGCCTCAACCGCCGTATAATCCTGATACAGTTTACGAAAACTTTGAAGTTATACAGACAATACAGTTCGATACTGCGTGGAGTTTCTGCTATAGAACAATGCATTACGTCGGTAATGCTAACGGCGGTGATGATGAGTGCAGTGAGTGGGGGCGTCGCTCCCTGTACGAGGGCGTCAACTGGATGCCGGTGAGTGCGCAAGTATCTCAAATCTCAAGTTGTGTGCAGCGCGCCACACGCAGCACGCCAGTACCGCGCTTACGCATTATTGTGCTACCGTTTGCGTAATGTGTATAACGAGATGCAGTGCTAATGAATTGTAGCTGTTGTGTATGTAACACTTAAAATTAAGTTTTATTAAACAATGCTTGTTTTTGTTATATTTTAACACACGTTTTAGTTAATGAAACCGATCGAGTGGCAAGTGTATCCACAATGCATCAGGCGCACGTAATGAAATCTATTTCCGAGCGGGGACGTTGGCCGTATTCGTCTAAGCGCCGGCTCATTTTGAACTAAAACATGCGTGAACACGGCCGCGGGGGCTCACTCGTTGCGGCCACCATAGCAGCGCTGCATAGTCGGTCTGCTATCGATGTAAAGCCTCGAGCGGTCAAACCACGTCCGACCACCGCGGAGGACAGAAATGCTGCTCGCTGTCTAAGAGAAGACTTTATACATGACGATCGCTTACGCCGAGCGTCCGGTGGTAGCGAACGTCCTCTTTCGACCGCGTCGGAGGCATCGGAACGCGATTCTACTTCCGTCCAGTCCAGTGAGGAGCCACCCCTACACGAGAGTACGTAATTCACGATCAGTGGACGAGTTACTGACGTAGCATAATACTGGAACGCGGCCAAGCTTTAAAATAGAGGCACGTCGGTGACTAGTACTGAGAGCTTGTCGCGCAGTGTCGTTTATGAGGAGCCTCATGTCCGACCGTGAATTTCTCACAGAACCTTATGATGAGGAGGAGGAGCGTACGGTGGAGGGATACGTCCATCCTACCGTGCGCTCCTACATGTACTCCCCTATGGGTGAGTTTTCGTCGGTTGTGAGGCTCCTTTTGTATTTGTAAACACAGTTTTGATTACTTATCTCGTAACAGGCGGTGATTCGGATAGTCCAGATGAAGCAACAGTGAAATCTTCAGCGTGGCCGGATCGTACGATTCCTGCTCGAGCAGATTCTTCTGACACTGAATCTACTTCCACGAGTGAAGAAGACTCTGATGGCAGAGAATATGAAACAGGGAGAGGTGATGCCGATTATCACACATTGACACCAAGTAGAAAACTCGATAACTCGACCCGCTGCAATGATGATTTTAAATGGATGCCCAGTGGTGAAATGGTGGATGATGTAGATGAACCTACCTCAATGGGATCCCGAGGCGAGGACTATAACTCTACTAGTTTAGATCGAAGGAGGCGGCCATCAGGAGATCGCATCGAACGTGACAGAAAAAGCAGATCATCATTGTCATCGAAGCCTCCACAATATCCTCCAAGCGTACGCGCGTCGCCGCGGCCTCGTCGCCCTCGTAATGAAGATACTCCCCCTGACTTGCAGAGAAGATGGAACTCGTACGAACATTTTCGATATCCAGAAGGTGGCTGGTGGCCTCCCATGTGTTGGTGCCACGGCCCGCCTGCACCACCGCCATGTTGTATGCACGATCGCGGCTGGCCCTCACATCCATCACTACCACCTATACCATCAAGAAATTATAAGGTATGAATGTGACGCGGTGTA
The DNA here is from genome assembly GCA_018248235.1 of Choaspes benjaminii. Lineage (NCBI taxonomy): Eukaryota > Metazoa > Arthropoda > Insecta > Lepidoptera > Hesperiidae > Choaspes > Choaspes benjaminii. The sequence goes on along the minus strand of DWIE01001016.1, from coordinate 7,912 downwards.
TAGTTGTTATTTTCATAAAGTGTTTATTTAAAGCGATTAACGCAATCTCTAAATATGCCATTTTTCTGAAAAGTCAAATGTTGCATAATAATTATTTAATGCATTTATATTGTGGTTATGACCGTCGTTGGTACAATTTGCGGTTGCTTTCCGTATTTTACGCGAGATTTAATGTTGAAAATTATTAAACCTTATTAGCTATGCATTAACTTATATTAACATCGCAAGTTGTATTGTTGTTGTTGTATTTTGTTTGGTGTTTCACTTTATATTAGATGTTATTTTACAGGTTTTGTAAATTGTGTAAATAACTACACCTTTAAATGTGGATCAATAATATTACAAAAGTTTTTTAACTAAGCATGTAGAAGGTAAAATGGTATTATCACAGTTCTTATAATATTTATGATAAATATTTAGAATCAAAAGTCATACACAGTATAGATTTTAAAATATAACGGTGAATTATGAATTTATTAATTTGTTTGTTGTCAGAACGATGCCGAGGACAGGGTGCGACGGCTGGAGGCAGACAAGGAGAGTTTGCAGCTTCAGGTGCAAGTGCTCTCCGAGCAGATCTCCGCACAGACAGAGAAAATGGCAGACCTGGAGCGATCTCTGCATGACGCCAGGCAAAGGCTGGACGATACGGAACAGAGGCTACAAAAGGAGATGGTGCAGCGGTCGTCGCTGGAGACGCAGAAGCTGGAGCTGCTGTCGAAGCTGAGCGAGGTGCGGCTGCGCGCGGCGGAGCGCGGCGTGCTGGAGCGCTCGCCGCCGCCCGACGCGCCGCCCGTGCCGCGCCCCGCGCCGCCCAGGACGCCGCCAGCGAACTACGGGCGGCAGATCGAGCGGAACACTCACATGTACTCATCTTTACCTCGCTCTTCGGTCGTAACCTCGGAGGCGCGCGTCGCGTTCGGTAAACAGAACAACAACAACAACAACAACAACAACATGGTGGTGGCGCGCGGCCGCGGACACTCGGTGCCCAATCTAGGTCTCTGGGGACGCTTCATGTTCCCCGCATACCCGCATGCGTTCCACACCTCCGCTAAGCTTTGTATATTGCAAATATTACAGATGGTTTCTTGTATATCGTAAACCGTTCGCTTGTTAAATCTCAAATTGATAATTCATTAATCCAAAATGTAAATAACGTCAATAATTCGAATAATTGCTTTGATTTATTGATCAACAATGCGATAGTGTAATCTTGCCTAGTACAGTTTAAAAAAACAATACGTAAAGTTATTGGAAAATGGAATATTAATAGTTAGTTATGGTTCATCACTTCCTTATTTCCTTTAATTTAGAAAAAATACTGAATGTTATTTTTTGCTTTTTTATATGCTATAGCAATGGAGAACTATATATTCATTTGTATTATTATTAGCTTCGTGGGCCATATATTTAAATTAGTTTTTAGTTGCATGATTGATGCTTATAGTGATGTAAATTCAATTAGTTTTAAGTAAGTGAATTTACTGTAATTTTTAGGATCGTGGTCTAGGACTAATTTTTAGTGTGTACATGGCTTGGGAGACTTTAATTAAGACTAATAAAATAATAAAGACATATCGAACCTGTTGACCAGGATCCTTAGAATTCAAACGCTGTAAAGGGGGTTGCTGGGTATATTATGTCAAAACCGAAAAGTGGAGGGGGGGGGTGCTTGGGTTTTTTATAGCGATGTGATGGAAAAAGAGAACGTTAGTACGAAAATAATTATTTTAAACAAGGATTGAATAGTGACAGGGTGTGTATCATTGTTTTAAAAGAGGGTAGGTGGTGTTTCTATGGATATACAAGTCGTAGTAACTTACTAGGGATGTGTTTCGCCGGATATTTGTATGCGCTTTAAAGGTGTGGTGGGTATGTGGTTGCAGCGGAGAAGGAGGAGGTGGTGTCGCGCGGCAGCCCGTCCCCGTCGCTGCGGGAGGCGCGCGCGCGGCTGGGCAGCGGCGGCGGCGGCGGCGGCGGCGGCGGCGGCGGCGTGCGGCTGGAGGGCGGCGACCTGGCGCGCGCCTCGCTGCGCTCCGCCGCGCCGCGCCCGCGCCCCGACACGCTGCCTTGGGAAACAACGGACATACGACAGTGGGACTGCGAGACGACCTGCGGCTGGCTGGAGAGCGAAGGACTGTCTTCTTACGTGCCGGCCGCGCGCGCGTGGCTCGGAGCAAATACGGGAGTGGGGGTACTCGCTGCTGCTTCATCCGCGACCATTGAGAAGGAACTGGCCATCAAGCACCCGATGCACAAGAAGAAGATCGTCCTCGCGGTTACTGATCTTCTGGGCTCGCACGGGGACGCGCTGCTGAGCGCGGCGGGGCGGCTGGGCGGCGCGTGGGCGCTGCGCTGGCTGGAGGACGCGGGCGTGTGCGGCGCGCGCGCGGCCGCGCTGGACGCGGCGCTGGACGCGCGCCTGCTGCACCGCCTGGCGCACGCCGACCTGCACGCGCACCTGCGCGTCTCCACCGCGCTGCACGCGCTCTCCATCCGCAGGGGCATCCAGGTGCTGCGCGACAACAAGTTCGACCCGGACACGATGATCCGGCGCGCGCCCGAGCGCGCCGCTGTGGCCGTGGGCGAGGTGGTGGGCGAGGCGGAGGGCGAGGACGCGCGCCCGCCCGCCGCCGAGCTGGCGCGCTGGTCCTCGCACCGCGTCATGCAGTGGCTCAAGGAAATCGACCTCGCCGAGTACGCGCCCAACCTGCGCGGCGCAGGTGTACATGGGGGTTTAATGCTCTTAGAACCCAGATTTACAGCAGAACTTCTAGCAGCACTTTTAAACATTCCCGCGAACAAAACACTCTTACGGCGACATTTGACCCAAAGGTTCAATGACTTGCTCGGTCGCGATGTCATACAGCAGAAAAGAAACGCCGAACAAACACTGGGCTATCAGCCGCTCACAGCAACTACCAAATATAAGGTGCCAAAGAAGAGTCAGTTCTCGTTAAAGCGAAAAAAGAGTAAAGACGAACTGGACCTAGGGGACCTGGTGTGTCCTCTACACGACGACTGCTCAGGTGACATACCCACCTCGCCAGTAAGTCGCCTCTACTAACAATACTAATGTTTTACACTTTCTATCCAACGGCATTAAAATATATTGTACTTGGAAACTTGTGCTATTTTATTGTATTTAGATTAAGAATGTTTGCATAAAACATAAACATTTTTATAATGTTTTAAATAGTTATAATTCCTGTTTGGAAATGTTAATGGAGTTTTTAAAACTCTAACTTAATTTTAATGCCGTATTTGTAACATAATCTGATCTTATACTACTTTCGTTTTGATTTTTTGTGTACATACTAAGTGATTCCAGAGTTCCAGTTGGAATTTCACATTTGTAGTTTAGATCTAATCTAATTCAAATTATATCCTCAGAGGTAGATTATTCTGTGTACGAGTCAATCAACATGGTAAATAGAACTTTATAAGTAGCCTTTGTTTACAAAAACTTGTGATTGTACAAGACAATATTTAACAACATTGGTGTTTATTACTTATTACTTAAGCTTACAAGCACTGGGATTGGTGTGATTTTACTCGTATTAACAAGTTTAACAAGGCATTTCATGAGGAAATGGTTTCTATAACATAACATATTCTGTGGTTTGGGTTTTATTAGTAATAATTATAATTTGTGTATTCAGGTTAATAACTCTTGCATTATATAGGTACGATTGAGGAGCTTATTGGTTAAGGACATAATATTTTTAAATACTAAATTTATTTTCGCCATTATGATAAGCTGTCGTTAATCTGGTATCTGAATATGACTACTAGACCTAATAGTTATAAAAGCGCATATATCTTATATATAATTATTTTTCTAGATTATGGTTGAATAATTATGTAGGCTAAAATAATTAAAATGATTAATTATCTTTACAATAAATTATTTTAAAAATCTATTCATATTTACATCCAATTAAGATATTTTGAATCAAATTTTGTACTGTCGCAGTTATCCAATTATGTTTGTTCATATATAAAATCCCGTGTAACGATCTTCGTCTATGCTAACCTCTGAAGCAACTGAACCAATTTTAAATAAATATTGCATATGTTTTGCTTGGTCCAACTTAAGAGATAAGATACTATTTATCTAGATAAGTGGGCCTTATTTTTTTTGATTTCAAAGAATATTAAGAATCTTCTGACTGCCACATCATCACGTGGCTGGGTAACTGGTGTACGTAGATAAAGAAACTTAATTATATGACAACTAGCTTTTGCCCGCTACTTTTATATAGCCTATCGTTTTCGTAATCACGTGTTCTTACCATGTACCTATTTTCATTCAAATCAGTCAAGCTGTTCTTGAGTTAAATCAAGATATCCAAACACAAGATTTGAAAAATGGTAGAATTGATGACAGTAGCTCAAAAAGAATATTCATTACAAACTTTTACAAGAAATCGAATGTACTGTCTGCAGATTTATATAGTAGTATCCATATAGGTTAGTTTTTCTGCTTCGGGATTTTTTATCTAAGCCAACTTCCCCATAAGCCTAATTGGGGTAAAGCCGATAATCGTAAATATATTTATGACTGATATTCATCAAGTGTACGTGAAGTATCTTATGATGAAATAAAAATTGTGAATTTGATTTAAGTGTGTTATACAATGTTGTCTGACAGACGATGAGAGCAAAGTCAGCGGCGGGCGTCGCGTCGGCTGTCTGTCCCCCGCGTGACGCCGCGCGCGCGCACTAGCGCAGCCCCGCCCCCGCCCCGCCCACGCCCCGCCCCCACCCGCGGCCGCAGCTCGGAAACCTCAGCTGTCACTTGGACGAACACGTACTAAATTTTATACGATTGCTAAAGTAATCGAGCAGTATTTTATTATGAAAAGTTTATAACGAAATATCATAGGAATCTTTGGTGTACTAAAATATCATTGGTGTCAACTTGTTGGTGCTATATAGGAAGTGCCGGTATTGGTTTGTGCGAAATCGTTTATCTTTCCTAAGTCCAAGATGTCAAGTTTACTTTTAAATGTTTCGAAGCATTGTTAAGTAACTGTAATTTTAGTTCAGTCTTACTGCCAAAAATCTTTTCGCTACTGTACTTCTTTTTTTCACTATTGATCTATTAGATATCGAAAGAAAATATTATATTAGATTATTATTTAAATTATAAAATAATACATTATAAGTTAAGTATTTATCTACTTAGACGGTTAATTCATATATTATACTCTAAAATGCAAAACATTTCAATATACCGCAACAATAGACATTCCAGCGTTATTACAAGTAATTGCAGTAATGGGCTAGTGAGTTAGTGCATTACTGCGAGTCACATCAATATCATCACCAATACATGATTTTCAATTACTGCATGTTATCTATAATATAAATGCAGTGCGTAGCGCATTATTATAATAAATATAAAAATATATTACGTAGTTAATTAAAATGACTGAGAAGCGACAATATTGAACTGGTCTCATTTCTATTTGCTGCAAATTTGCATGGTAGTTATTGTAAGAGTTATGCCAGATTGTTATGTGTAGCGAGTATGTCAGAGGCAACCTACGTGTTGAGTTTTCTAAGAGTTTTCATTGTTAGTGATTGAAAAGTGTATTTATGGGCGCATTGAACTAATTCAGTGCGTTTGTGCTCCAAAAGTATAGTGTACTGTTAACATTTTAATACTTATATTGTATAAAATTTACCTTTTCGCACAATAACATTATTTAATAAATGGTACAGAGTTTCGTCAGTTGTGAACTGTAGTGCTTTTTAATTAATTTTTTTTAATATGTGCTTCTGAGTACAATGATATACGTAGACGAAATAAATAATGTTATCAAATGTTAAATTGAATAAATTTTCCCATTTTAATATTTCATTGGCGTTTATTCTTTTAATTTTCTGTATATTATAATCCAAGTTCCTGTTCCTACCATGCTGTGCCAAATTTGTATAGATGTTGTGATGTATAATACCCTTTACAATGAATGAACCCTTGTCTTCCATAACATGTAATACTTAATAAGTGTATTATTAACAAGGTATGGACGAGTGAAGTCGACGTCACCAAATATCATTAAATTAAAACAACAATATTTTTAACAATCCATTTATACAATATTGTATTAAATAATTTATACAATAACTTAAAGTCATTAAATATGAAATGTAAAAGTTAATAAATACTGAATGAACTAACAGTTATTTTTTTTAATTTTCCTTATCATCAAACATTGGCTGCGATTTCGGGTAACTTGTGTCGGTATTTTTTAAAACTTTTAGTCCCTCTTTCCCTCTCCCTTTGCGTCTCAGTTCTGCTAGCCTCTCTACTTCACTTTCTTCTTCAAAGTTTTCTCTTTCCTTTTTTTGAGACTCTTCTTGAGCTTGTTTCAATAAAGATTCTTCTAAAAAAGTGAGTTTATTCAATCGTGGGTCCATCGCTATCCAGGGCCCGTTGAAGATGTTCCCAGCGGTGGGGCGCGCCTTCGCTTCGGGCTCCATCAGCTGAGTCACCTGCTGCTTGCACTCCGTGGACAGCTGGTTCACCACGCTCGTGCGGAACCGCCACTTGCGCATCACCTGTTTTTCATAAAGTTTCTTCACAGATGTTTCATTAAAAGGCAATGCCTTATTTAACATAGTATATAAAATAATTCCTATTGACCACATGTCGGCTAACTTCGGCAAATACGGCACCCCCTTCAACACCTCCGGCGCCGCATATGAAAGAGAGCCACAGTAGGTCTCACTAAGAATATCACGATCTCGTTGCCGAACATTCCTTGCAAAACCAAAATCTGTGATCTTTACGTTGTAATTTGCCGTAATTAATATGTTTTCACACTTCAAGTCCCGGTGCGCAATATTCATAGTATGTATGTACTGAATCCCGGATAATATTTGCCGCGTCCAAAGTCTACATTGATTCTCAGGCACAGCACCGTTCTGCGTGAGGAAATCCAATAGATCGCCGTTTTCAGCAAATCTCAGAAATATAAAGTATTTTGCACGACGTTGAAATATATTCGATACATGTACGATGTGTGGGTGATTTATTCTAATTAAAACATCTAGCTCACGGGGCAGAAACTTAGTAAGGTAGTCCCTCGGAGCCTGGGCAGTGTCTATTACTTTGCAAGCCACTACACTGTGACGCGTTTCATCGAGCATGTGCGTTGCTTTAAAAACCTAAAAAAAGAATTACAAATTACTCATATTGGTTTTCAATGTCGTTCTAAAACTGATTACTATATTATTTACTTTTGCATAAGAACCCTCGCCGATGATTTTTTCCAAAATGAACCCCTTTTCTTGCAATACTAATATATCGGATTGCGTTGTACTGAGATCTAATTTTTCGGTCATTGGACCCATTTACTAGTACACTTCTGTGCCAAACATAATTATTTCATTTTTACTTTTCTTGGCAGCATAATGGTTATCAAATTTAGTGAATTTATGTAAATTGCTTCGTTTCAGTTACATTTTGAAGGAAATGTAAATATGACAATAGTGAAATATGGCAGAATTGATTGACAATCAATGAAATTTATTAAAGTTTACAACTCGACCTTTTTGCTGAAACGCAAATAAATCCATATTTTTTATAGCCTGTCTTATATTATACAATTACTGTTTACATGTTATTTTTAAGAGAAATGATGATAATTTCGTTAAAAAGTCTTGTCGCATGCTTTGGAATGTCGGGCGATGGCTTCCAGAACGGCAGGGACATTATTATTCGTGAATATATAATATTAAAAAGATATGTACTTACTAGGAATACGATGAACCGGGCACTGTGCGTGTTGTCTTTAACAAGGAAGAGTGTGATATGCGGTGTTCTTTTTCAGGTTTTATTGCTTCCGAGTTAGATTCCAAGTTCTTTTGTAAAGTATCCTTTTCTTCGCGAGCTTTC
>DWIE01001015.1:0-12050 GCA_018248235.1 Choaspes benjaminii | reverse complement strand
ACTGTTTCACGGCACAAATAGGTGTGACGGTGGTACCGACCCAGTCGAACATATTCATGTTCTACCACCCGTATGGTAATTCCAGACACCAGAATCGTACCCGCGACCTCATGTTTCGCAAGCGCCTCGTCACCATCTGCGCCACGGAGGTTGTCTGGTGCCTATTTGTGACGTGAAACAGGGGTGTTTGCACTTCTTGTGTTTCGGTGTGAGGGTGTGATCCAGCAGAAGAATACGAGGCCTTCGATTTATGTCCTCTGAAGTAGCACACAGTGTGCATGATGTGATGGCTGCCGTAGCTACTTACCATAACAAAGGTGTTACTTCAAACGTAATAAAAAAATATATACTGCATTTATGACTTATTACTTATTACTAGTAGTAGTTTTTACAGGTGCATGTTTTTACAGTACGAGTATAAAGTCCTTACCTTTATATCCGTTTTTGATAAATTATATTATTTTATATTTCATATTATCAGTCTCAAGGGTTTAATTTTCAAAAAATATTTCATAGCTCATCTACAGTGTAAAAGGAACTCTCATACAAATTGATAGGATTCCCCGTAGTTTGAGTTGTAAAGTGGTATGTCAGTCAGTCAGTTATCCTTTTATATGTATTTTATTTATTTATACTTTATTATGTGCCTTAAAACTAATAGAACATAATAGGCGGACTTAATGCCGAGAGATGATAATGACTTCATTCGTTCTCACTCTTTAGACAATGCTCTCTATATATGTATGATGTATAGATTAAATATTTTTGGTATCACAAGAGCATTAATCAACACCAACCTATACTTCCCAAGATGCACCCTCCTGATAAGCTACATCCTATTCCGGTTCAACGTACTGAACTCATGAATGTGACATCGAAGACAGCCGGACGAGCACGAAAACGATGATCTTGTTAGAGTCAGCTGCCAATAATGATTTGTTCAAGCATCCGGTTAGGACGGTTCAGCGGATTTTGAATCAGGTTTCATTAATGGATAGATTTATATCAATTATTTACCAATGGTATAACCCATCTAAATATATTTATCGAAAGAAAATCAATGTGAGTATGTTTGCGGACATAAAACTCAATAAATCATGGGTTGATGGCATGTTGATTGACTTTAAATTTTGACACGACATTGCATTTGAATACTCAAGTGTACCTTTCACTCAAAAGTAATATCAAAAAATTAATAATATTTCATCCATACAACATTATATATTGTATTCAATACACCTTAGAGATTGCTTTAAACTGCAATGGCTATTCTTCTCTAAGCATAGGATAACACGTCTAATGTATTTTTATACAACATTTGAAGATCCATAGAGCTTAAATAAAAACACTGAATAGATAAAAAACGTAAAGAGAATAGAGAAGTGTTTCCTTATTAAGTACGTGTCAGGTAGTTCGTGGAGATATTCCTTAGTTTTCTTTGTTCATAATAATACCTACTTACAGAACATTACCTTTTCACCTACATTCCCGTGAAGTAAAAATCCCCGCTTAGCTGTTAACTGAAACGGAATTAAGGTAATGTACTTAGACTCGGCAGAAACGTAGCAACAAACTTTTAAGTCAACTTAGTACTTTCACCTTTCAACCTATATTTCAATGTCTGTAAGGGCTCTAGCCTATTTTGAGAGACTTTTCGAATATTAATATCAAACACAATTTACCCTGCAGAATTAGGCCGAAAAAAGATTTCTTGAGAATAATACTTAAAGAGTGGGCCCAAACATGGCTGCTGCGCCTGCGCATAGGTTCCATTCTGGGATCAAGCAAGACTTCTATCAGATTTTTTCTGTTAAGAAAAATGACAGTAGTAAACCGGAATTTATATATATGCCTGGTAAATGCCGAAATGTGGCTGATGTTCAACTTTTTTTTTTGAAAATTAGAGTAGCAAATGGGCATGCAGTTCACCTGACGTTAAACCACTGCAGCCCATGACAACCATAAGCGACACTAAACAGACCTATCGTTTTGTTCCAAGTCTGTCACGAGTCCGTTGCTACTCTTGAGGGCTAAGTTGGTTGCCGCATGTATCCTGTGTGTTCCGGCTGTCACACATTTGAAGCTGAAACACAACTCGTAAGAGCTATATCACTGCAGAAATGGGTGTGGTCTTTTTATAACTTCAAATAAATAACTCATTATTTTTTGTTTGTTTCTATAAAAAACATTTTTTGCTAAAAGCTTCTTAAACTGTAACTACTATTTAATTTATCAGGTATATCATAAATTAATTTAAAGGATTAAGCCACTTAAAATCAATCATAATTTACAATATTTAACAAATAAAACCGAAACATAATTAGCCCATGATGAATGACATTCACCGCTGCCACACCTTCAAGTAAATCCAGTCATGATGTCCAGATCATGCGTTCTGTTTTTAAAACAACTAGTTATTTAAGATCATTGCTCAATAAATTTTGCGACGCGTAAGTTGTATTTATATTCATTTATGAATAGATTATCGCCACTTTCATAACGAGCCTGTGTTCTAATTCAGTAAGTACCGTAATATGGATGCGGAAGAAATATACGGATTGATCTGCACAGTTTATAAAAAGCACTATTATTCTTTTACGAGCATTTGCTCGCGTCTTCGCCCGCGTATATTCGAATAATATTATTTTACTTCTATATATATTTGTTATGATTTTACTGGTATGTCAGTCAGTCATATCAATGCACAGTCCAAACTACTATGGTAATATGATAATGGAACTTGAAAATCTGCATACGGGTTCCTTGTACACAGTAGATGAGCACTAAGGACGTCTTTTTCGAAATTCAAACCCTAAATTGGTGAAAAAGGTACTGAAACTTTGTATGACGCGTGCGAAGCCGTGGACAATGCGCTCGTATTGTATATACAGTATATATAGACTTTGTGATATCATTGTAAAGTTTCATCAAAATTAGCCTAGTAGTTTTTACGTAAAAAACAAATAATCATACATCGTCACAGGCTTTCGGATTCATAATATTAATAGGATAAGGGGTTAATACAGCTAATGTCGATCATAAGTTTATAACTGTTATAGTACTGTTATAGTGTACCGAGCCGGTCGAACATATATGTTCTATCATGAGATTTCTACGCTAGCCTTTTTACTTTTTTTTTTATAAAATTAAAGTGGCAAACGAGTCTACCACACCTGATGTTCAGTGACAACTGCAGCCCATGAGAACCGTAACCGGCTCAAAACAGACCCATCATTCTGTTCCAAGTCACACTTTGCTATTTTTGAGAGCTAAGTTGGTCACCTATCATGTGTGTGCCGTTTGTCACGGCATTCAAGCTGAAACTCAACTCAAACGAGCTGGTTCATAGCAGAAATAGATGTGATGGTAGTACACCGGGGTGAACCTAGATAGATCTATCATTGATAAAAAAAACTTGATATTCAAAAAATAACATTAAATACTTTTTAACTTGCTTAATGTTGTTGGGGGTGGTGATGAAGGTTAATGAATTCGCAAAAGAACAACATTGTTTTTGTTGTTCGCGGTGCGGCAAAAACTACGTTCTTAAATTCGTTTGTATATTTAGAACAGGTCACCAATCGGTTTTATTTTGGGAGAGGACGATATTGGAATTAATAAAGATTCGTTTACGTAACCGCACGCTCTTTAATATTACTTCAACTCCAATAAAACGCTTTTATGTTGAGCGACGCAGACTAATTTGTGGAGAGTGTTGGAAAAATGAGTAATATAATTATATTTATAGCTTTAAGATGGTTAATGTGGCGCCTGGAATTCTTATTTAGGATCTGATCTTATTTAAGCTTGTCGACCTAATATTATGAGTAACTCAATGACCGCAGATAGAAAACATCTCAGTCCAAGACTCTCGAGGTGATGAGTGGATTATTCCAATGGTTCGTTTACTATGTCATCTACTATTTTTATGTATAAGAATCTTGGTATCACATATTTTTTTATTGTAGTAATACCGCGCGGTAGGTATCTAGCATATATATAAAGATTTTCCCATGGTCTCGTTTGCGTTATATAAAACTTTAACCCCCTTTTCAGCATCTCAGGGGTTGTATTACCAAAAATCCTTCCTTAGTGCTCCCTTACACTGTAAAAAGAACCCGCATGCAAATTATTTTCACGGACTTTGTCCCAATAGTTTGTTCTCTGCGTTGATATGTAAGTCAGTCAGTTATACTTCTTTTATTTTAGATACATAGATTCCAGGCTATTCAATGTTCTCCAGAAAGATTAAGATTGTATATGATAACGGCGGGCCATTCTTGTAATCACGAAACCACTTATAAGAAAAACAGCATCAACGTATCGAAAATAATAACGTATGACCCAAGGACACATCCACTTTGCAACCGAAACGACAATGATGAAGATGGAAAAGGCGATGCGCTTCGAACTCTCAAGAGCAATCACCAGTTCAAGATTAAAGCCCGAGATAATTGTATCCCATAAAGGACAATGGAGCGGTTTACGATTACATTAAACAATCGTGTTACAAGTTAATAAAATTTGTATTGTTAACTTAAGCACTCGAATCAGGTGTAAGTATTTATACTTAAAGTGTTTACAGAGATAGAGGGCATTGACCTGACCGAACGTTTCAATTCGTAAAGCTCGTTTAAGAGGTTAGCCTCTTTCCACGACTTTCACCTGAAAAGTTTATTTTGACACAATGCCCAGATAGTGATAATTTTTTATTTCTGAAGCATGAGATATTTTTCTTAAAACTTTTAGTACTTTCGGTTTTGCTACGGTTACCTATCCAGCCCGAGCTTGTATATACTAATTAGCGAAATTATGTATAATCCTAATGTATTCTAATAAAATAAAAAAGTTATTACATCCATATAAAAATTATTCCTTAGTAACGCGTTTTAAATACTAAATTTTCGTCACAAGACTTCAAAGCAATCTAAATTTAAGATGTTTAATAGACAAATAAATGTGCACTTTTTAATCATCGTCGGGACTGAAATAAATATTTAAAATAATCAAGGTAAATGCTTATTTTCGGCCTTCCTTTCCGGCCTAGAGATGTCATAATGCGATTGGTTTGTTATTGATCTGCGTGATATGTTATATCTCGTCCTTGTTACGAACTAGAGAAAAATGAAGTGCATGACCTTAAAACGGGAAACCGTCGAGCATCTTTGCACTTGCCCCGTCCATTAGACTGATTTAAGATTTGTTTACGTTCTAAATGACCTAATCGTGTTCCATTCATCTTTTGCTCAGGGAAATGTATTGCTAATGTTACAAGCTCTCGTTAAATTAATTAGTTTGGACGCTTTGGTACGCCACAGCCATTTAGTTAAAGTTCTCGTATATCTTTGTGATATCTATTGAAATGGTAAATATTAATTTATACATATAAAATGTATATAAAAGGGAAACTTTTAAAATATATTTGTGTAGAAAACGGGCATGTAGTGGTAAGTGACTACTGTCGCCGGCTTTAAACAGACTCATCGTTCTGTTCGTAGTTGGTCAAAAGTTGACGTTGGTCGCCTCATGTATCTATGTGTGCCGGCTACCTCACATTTTAAACTTAAATACAACTCATGAGAGCTATTTTCCAGCAGAAATGGGTGTGGTGGTGGTACTTGCCCTGGTGAATCTGTACAGATTATACCACCGATATAATAATTAACGGATTCGTCTTAAATAATATCTCATTGTTTCTGGTGTAGCAAGTATCTATAGTTGAGGGTAATTGCTTACACCCTGGTGGGCAGTCACATTTAAAATACATTATTGAAGTTTCGTGTTCATCGCCAAACCACAAACGTGACGTGAGTGATACGCTCGCGTCACGTGTTCCGGAGCGGCTCCGTTTCTTGCATAACGCCACTGATGCCAATCCAGCTGTAGTTGTGAATGGCAACCGACGTAATCAACACCTCGTTGGTACCATCCACACATATTTATTCACGTTTATGGTCGGATAAAATTACATGGTTACAAGTCTATTGTTTCGTTATATAATTAACCAGTGGATACTAATCGATCCAACACATCATTAGCAAGTTAGACTATCATTCATTATATTTTACTCAAAACGCAAAACTCCTGTAAATTTATAGTTTAATTTTATAAACAGTACCGATACAAGGAAACGTGATGCTAATATTTCTGTTTGTTATAATATCGGGAATATCCGATTGGTTCATTATGCTTCTACAATAATAATGTGGATCTCAAGTTCCTTGTATTCGTAAAATATTGATTACCTTTATTCATAATAAAATGTGCTTATCTTAATAGATGAGAACTAATGTTCTTTGTTCGGTAACGGTAAATTTCTTCAGAAATAGTTTCGTATACGTAAAAGCTAGACACATATTATTTATTAGTCAGTACTTTGCACTGTACTTGCCAGGTGCCAAATTTCTGCACAAACAGAAACTTCGATCATCGGTGCCAGCAACTTGTTGTCATAGTGTCTTTTTAATACTTATTTAAGACGCCTGGGTACAGTTTATATACATAGATACGTATTTTTGGACTGGTATCAAATTCGCCAACCTTTTGTTGTCTAGATAATAAATATATTTTACTGGGGTCGGTGGATATTGGCAACCTAATATAACAATATACTCTTTTATGGATTGGATGATATGTATAAAGATTGAAGTACATATCGATCGTGGAAAAACTCTCAAAAAAAAGAGAAAGATAAACTATAAACTACTTTATAGATCTAAATGCTAATACTAAATATCAGCATCAGAATTCACTGATACAGTAAAAACTGATTCAGCAACAACCCTGAAAGTTACTCTGCTACCACTATATATACTAATATTATGTAATGTTGCACTAGTAAATACTCTTATGGTACCATTAGTGTAAATGTCTGGCATCATTGATATTTCACGTCGTTGCAATACATAAATAATAACGTCATAAAGTAAATCCTATATTCGTACAAAAACAGGTGCCGAAGTCCAATATTACGTACTCCATCACAATATTTAAATAAGTTCATAGAAGTTAGAAATGTTTTCGATTTGGAAACAATATCAATACTTAATTGGTAAATAACTGGAGGAAAATGGAGACGCCCTGTAACAGGCCATTAAAATGTTTCAGAATATTGTTGGCTCTATTTTTTTGCAATGGTTATGTAACATTGTTATCTTTTAAACTTTATCAGACTGATGAAAACTGGTTATTCAATCATAAATAATATAAGTAGGTATTTTCTTTTTTATATTCGCCAACAGGAAAATGAAATCATATTTGTGAGGAAAATTAATTCATATGTGAATGAGTTAATGAGGTCAATTAATATTGGTAATACAGGTTTGTTTTATTTGGACTGATTTAAAACTTACATATATCACATACGACGCTCTATGTATTCCTATATACGTAGATTAGAGTTAGAAATAAACAGAAAGGATAATTAATCGAACCACACCAACCATCCATATAACCGTCGAACAACATTTAGTTTTTAAGATAGGCAAGAAAAAAATAATTAAGTATAGCTTTTCAATCTCTTAACGACAATCCCTTGCCGTTTTTGATATTCCCCAAGACAGCTATTCTAAGGCAGCGTGGAAAAGACAACAAGAAATGAAAACGATCTCCAATTAATTTCTTTTTCAAGTAATTTTTTTTACAAATTCTCTTCGGTCTGTCGAAGGTTGAGGCCTCGCATTCTCATTCATAATGGCCGTCGACGACAGTATTATTTTTTCTTTCAGTTCCCTCGAATGGCTTTTAATGACTCACGTTTCAGTCATAGTTCCGCGAGAACGCCCGTAAAAACATACTGTTTGTTTTGATCATTCGCAAAATATGTTGCAGTAGTTATGTAAATGCTCAGATCTTAATCATATTCCTCTGAATTAAACAGATGACTGCGCGAATTGTTTACGGTTTTGCGCGTTTGTTTACTATATTATTTAGAGAAGTGTTGTTTCCTGTCATTACGGTTTTGGGAAATATTTTTTCTTTTTTATTACTGGAAATAAATGTATAAATTGAAAGTAGTAGCCATGGTTACTGAATGAGGCGCCAAAGCAATTCTAAGTATGTATTATCTTGACATATACACATTTATATTTAAGTGTTGGAATGTTACATTTCCGTAATATTGTGGTAATTGCACAATCACCTACTAGTAAAGTAAATTAATCACAAACTCATATAAAATGATTCGTGTCTTGTTAATGAAATATGAAATTTGATAAAAGTGTTGATATGAATTACGAGAGACATTCACAAGTATATTCAAACTATAAAAACGACATAATAAAATTCTCAGAAAATAAAGTAAGGACAAGACACACGTGTGATATACGGAATAAGCATTGAGATTGATATAAAATTAAGACCTTGTATAAAATCGCATTGCCTGGCATAAAGTTTAGATCTCGCAGTTTATTTTAATTTTTATAGCCAAATTTATGTCTTTAAGCATTTTAGCATTCAATTTAATTGCGACTCGCGAAGTTATAATAATAGTTCGTCTTCGTTCGCTAGAGGATACATTTTTTTGGGGAATTCAACGTGTCTGTGATAAAACTCAGCTTCCTTTGATATCCCCTTTGGTGGTTTCGTTTCACTTTTCCTCTGCAGAAATATTTTCTGGGTGTATATTATTAAGTTTTATGAAGGAAGTGCCCATGTCACCTGTAACACATAAAAAAAAAACACGTGTGCAGTTCACATGCGCACAGAGATGAGACTAAATATATAAGCAACACTGTATTATGTGCCTCGCTACAGGCACGCCGCCAAGTCACCATTCATACATTACCATTCGTACATATGAGTGGACACCGCATAGTTTCCGCAGTGGCTTCCGATTTGAAACGCTTAAATTTCATTTTAGAAAAAAAAATCTTTCAATAATGTTTGAATAAGTATAAAAAATATAAGCAATTTAAAAGTGCTTGCTCACGTTTTTCGATTTCGCCATACAAACATTTATTGACATTAAAAGTGAAACTCTAAGATTTATTATCTTGGTCAGACTTAATATGATTTTTTTCGATACATTATACCCAATTACGAACTAATACATTTGTCATATTCTACATTTGTTGCATTGGTCACATTGCTTATGTAGTTTTAAAACTTAATATTCAATGACTTCCTATTATATGCATTATGTAAAGAAGCTTGCTTTTTGTAAAGAATATAATTTTCCTTGATTATAACAAATGTTGGAAATGTACTTGGCGGGACATTTTACAGTGAAGCTATTTTTGTAGGATAATGTATACAATATCATTCTCTCACACATTAGATCATATTTATAAGAGAGAGAGCTTATCTCTGTTTAATATCACTTTTTCGTTTCATGAATTTCAAATCTCAACGAGGCTAAAGAGTTACACTTCAAATCGTAAAGGCATTGGGTTTTACTTTTTTATCTAAGTATAAGTATAAAAGGATAACTGACTGACTGATATATTAACGCACAGTCTCAAACTACTGGGGCTAGGACTGTAAAAGTTTGCATACGGGTTCCTTTTACCCTGTAGGTAACTGAGGAACGTTTTTTGGAAATTCAAACCCTAAGGCGGTGAAATATGGGACGAAAGTTTGTATGACGCAAGCGAAGCCGCGGGTGATGCGCTCGTATAGTATAAAGGATAAGAATTAACGAAACGTGGAACATGATCTAAGTCAAAGTGAAAGTCGAATTCATAGAATAAACTACTTTCAGTACTCTTTGAACGATAAGATTTTCATGTCTTAAAATGTAATGATTAATGTAATCAGCCAATGAGCCAACTCAATGGGCCTGATAACGATTTCTTGGTACCGTGACGGATTCCACAACATTTTACACGTTCGAGGACTGTGTGCCAAAACTGACTAAATTGTTCTTGATTCATAAAAATTTAAAAATACAAAACCCACATTTAAAACAATTTTAAATTGTAAAAAATTTTAACACGTCTTAATACATACAATGACTTCAGAAATTAAATCGTATAGGTAAATAATTTATAAACAAAAATTATATATTGTAGTCTTAATTGCTAGATTAATTTATAATATCTGGGACATCGAGTTTTAATCGCCTGTTTTATTTTTATGCCCAAATTGTACGATTCGTATCATAGTAGAGAAATCAATAGCAATAATAATGATACTTCGAAAATTCAAGAGATTAGAAGTTTCTTTTAAATATTCATTTTTAGTAACAGAAACTAATCTTTCATTTAAAATTGTCTATATACTAGAAGTGGTGAGACGAATTGAGACCACGTAATGTCATACTGTGCGGTAGGTGAACGTGATGCGTCAGCTCCATATGTTGCAGGCTCTGTCCGGTGAGCTAAGTATGTGCTGGTGCAAGACGTGCTCTAAGTATGGTGTCCTAGAGATGCGTAACAAGAGTCACCGTATATAGATACAAATGGTAATGGCGCGTGCGCAAAATAATAATGCACTTGGCACGCTTCAGGTAGATTTCGTTCTGAAACGTTACTCAGTTTCCTCGTGGATGATACCAGTGATAACGGATGTTACGTACTTTGTGTTTACCAAAGTATAAATACCAGCAGTACCACGTGCATTTGATATCGTGTGCATAATGCGAATGACCATCGTATCGGTGGAACTAAATTATTCTAATGTATTGCAATATACTTATTTATTGCGTATTTATGTGCTTTTCCGCGAATTGTATTCGTAGGTTACAAATAACCAATGCAACAACTCACAATTGTAAGCAACTAAACAATTTCATATATATACATAATTGTTGTTATGTACTAAGATTCAAATGTATTTTTGATATATTAATGTACATATTTTTTATTAATCAGTAAGATTTAGATTTCTGTTTTTTACTTTCGCGAGTCATGTTTTTAAAAGAAGCTAATATAAAGTAACTGGTAATTAAAAAAATATAACGCCTGTGTTTACCCGAAGGTGTAGGCAGAGGTGAAAATCACCTAGATTTCACCAGTAATGTTCAGCTCCCATGTAATAGGTGGCGAGCCACCAACCATTTACCGAGCAAATTTCCAATCTCGGGGCTACTCATTGAAATTTTTATAGTCTGAAAGACCCAATAGTACTTTGCCGACCCAGGAATCGAATCCAGGTCCTCGCGCTTAGCAGTCGCGCTTGGGACCACTGAGCTAGCGAGGCAGTTACTGGTAATAAATTTCCTATTTTCCTGAACTCATCTCGTAATGTTTTTGTGTACCGTAGTGCCGAGATATAAAATATTCCTACAGCCGATGTGGTTGCCCGTGACGGTTATGAACAAAATAATATTGACAAGACGCGATAAACGCATGCGGTTATAATTAAAGCTTACGCCTTACGTCATTATTATATTGCTTCGACGATTTTCCGATTGACAAAAATCAAATATAGATCGCGCACATATTTCACTGGAAGTGTTGTGACAAGCACCCACTGCCACGCGCGTAACTTCCGGCTAGGAATTATCCACTGTCTGCACAACAACATTGAAGCCGTTAG
The DNA here is from genome assembly GCA_018248235.1 of Choaspes benjaminii. NCBI lineage: Eukaryota > Metazoa > Arthropoda > Insecta > Lepidoptera > Hesperiidae > Choaspes > Choaspes benjaminii. The sequence goes on along the minus strand of DWIE01001015.1, from coordinate 572 downwards.
ACTAATTTTTAATGTCCACACTTATTTATTTATTGTGTCATTGATTTTATTCATTGACGTCGCGGTCTTACAGCAAAACTGGACAATGTAACAAATGTCCAGTGTATTAGTTTGTAAATGCAATAAAAGTACTAACACTACAGTCAAACTTAGGTAGTTATTGTTATTATTATCTTGTCTAGACTACAACGAAGAAGAATGCAATTAAGTAAAAGAAATAGTCTCATGGACTGAATAAATGGAATACCATTTATTAAAAAAACAATTTAACAAAAGGATCCCAATAGCCAATTTTACACTCATCAATAACAGATCCAGATTTAATACTAAAAAAATATTAATAAGTAATGTGTAAAAAACCTTTTTTACCTCTCATTTTTATGTAATAGCACACGGGCTTGGAGTCTACCTGATGGTGTGTCTATCGCATGAACCGTGTATCTGTAGCAGCAAAGCCTCCAAATCCAAATCCACATCGATGATAGATGATAGATGACGCGTACGTACGACGTATTCATCGGTGGTAGAATCTGTCCAGGTTCGCCCAGATGAGTACCATCACTACATATATT
>DWIE01001014.1:0-12053 GCA_018248235.1 Choaspes benjaminii | reverse complement strand
AACTTACGCAGACCAAAAACAAATCGAATACAGGAGTTAAGGAGGCGCTCTAATTTATTATGAAGTTCTTCACTTAGGTCCGGATAACACACATCTGCATAGTCTATTATGGGTAGGATGAGTGTATATACCAGCATTCGCTTGGTATTTGTCGGGAGAAAGTGCTTTAGACGATAGAGTGAATGTAAGGAGGCAGTGACTTTGCGGCTCACCTCAGTGATTTGAGTTCTCCAGGTCAAAGAGGCATCAATGTGAAGTCCCAAATTCTTGACAGAAGTCGCCCAAGAGATAACTGAGCCATTTAAGTCAATAGAAGGCAAGCTATTCATATCGATTTTAGCAAGCATCCTTGGACTACCAACCAGCATAGCCTGACATTTCGCAGGGTTTACTGAGACTCCATATCGTGAAGACCAGATGTTAATGTTGGTGAGGTTGTCGTTCATCCTCGATATGGACTCGTGAAGTTCGTTTATATTCGCTTGTATGTAAAGTTGGAGATCGTCTGCATATAGATGAAACGAACAGCTGAGAACTGATGTAATGGAATTAATAAAAAGTGAAAATAATATAGGAGATAGTATGCCGCCCTGCGGAACGCCATTTTCTAGTGCAGTCCATCCAGAATACAATTGATTCAGGCGGACCGACTGTTGACGACCGCGAAGATAGTTTATTGGAAATTAACCACTTTGCTAAGAATTTTGTACATGATTAGAAGTACCTCATTAGAAATATGAGAAAATCAGGTTTAGGTAGGTATTAATTCGCATGTAAATATTTGCATTTTTGGTTAGAAACGTAAGCTCAGTTACCGTAAAATTGTTAATCCTTTATTATAATTATTTATAAATATATTTATAGTATATTTTAAAATATAAGACGAATAATTAAAATAGTTGCCTGTGTGTGATGATCCAAATTTCATATATTCGTATAAAACCAAAAACTATTTTTTCTTTTATTGTCGGTTTAATTTGGGGTCAACTTTCAAGAGTATGGGCCGATTTGGGAAAATAGTGGAAAGATGAGGGCAGGTGGTTTAAAACAATACAGTAAAATACCAATACTCTTTATTGTACACCGAAAGTTTTACAGAATAATATTTACAGAGCTATGAAATATTCTACAAAAGGCGGTCTTATCGCTAAATGAGCGATCTCTTCCAGACAACCTCTATTGGGGTAGTTGAAGCAGTAATAGGATTGAATAGAGACAGGTGTACACAAAAGAATAGTTTGATTTTTAATAAACATTCATACATAACACTTACTTTACATTACACCCAATAGACTTGTAGAGAGGTGAGACGTAGGATATTTTTTATTCAGGTTCATTTAGTTTTAAATAAATATGTTCGAGTATGTAGGTACATGATCTCTCTGGATACGAAATCAAAATGTCTAATTCAAGCCCAAATAGGACCAACCATAGATATAGTATAAATAGTATAAACGAATTCAAAAATATTAGTAAAAAATGTTTTCGAATACAATCAAGTTAGTACAAAAACAAATAAGTCAAACACAACTGAACACGACGGGATTCAACTGAATCTGAAATTAAATTGAAATGCATAAGAACATTAAACCATTAAAAGAGTTTCTGTGGCCACTTTCCGGAACCATATTTAAATCAGCTCTTTGGTCGTATAGAATTGATTTGTCTTACTTACATATACCTATTGGAGCAAAAAAAAGACCCAAAATGAGCGAACCTTCTAACGATGTCTAGGACAATGTATAGGTCTTTGGCAATCCATTGCAGCTTTGTCGTGTAAAACGTATTAAGTATGTTAAATTTGATCCTTCTAAATCGAATGATTTATTTTGAACTGGAAAGGCACACATATGTATATATATAAAGTTTGAGATAAGATAACCTTTTTAAAATCATTAGAATGATAATGAATTTCTGTGCGAAATTCATTATCTGTGACGGTCAATGGTCCGTATACTAAGATTGTTGTATGAAAAGTGATCGTAAATCCTCCGAGCAGTTAAATATAAGGTCTGTAATCTAAGTACTCTATGTAAAAAGTAGCTTATTGACGTTAAAATTCCTGCTTGGTTTCAACTGAAGGTCTTCGACGTACTTTATTATGAATACTGATAATGTTATTTTTTTTCGTGGGATATAATGATACAGTCACAGCATATATAAAGACGCGGGTATTTGTCATTGTACTGATGATCATCGCTGAAAGCGTCTCCTAATACTGCCTCTTTTAAAATTAAAATCGTATTTGCAATAATATTTTGATCAATAGGCATTTGATAAATAAACATTTGTCTTAATACAATCAGTTAAAATGGGTGCATACAACGGTTCGAATCAAATACTTTATGCAACATTATTTTGTGCTATTCTGTGCCTCACATGGGGAGGGGCCACGAAGGTAAGGAATGTCTAATATGAATATATGGAACATATGCACTCGTATGTTTGCAAAACAATTGCATCGTTTAAATGAAAATAAATTTTAGGTTTAAGCTCTCCATTCGGTAAGCAATCGTAATTTTACCCTGTGTTTGTGAATGAACTAGCAGTGCACCGCGATTTTAAAATACCTGTGTTAATGAGTTTTTTTTTAAATGAGAGTAGCAAACGGGTATGCAGTTCACCTGATGTTGAGTGATCACTGTAGCCCATGACATCTATAACCGACTCGATACGGCGCCATCGTTCTATTCGTCGTTGGTCACAAGTGCGTTGCTACTCTTGAGGGCTAAGATGGTTGACTCATGTATCCTGTGCGTGCCGGCTGCCACTCCCTACAACCTGAAACACAACTCATAAGAGCTATTTCATAGCAGAAATAAGAGTGGTGGTGGTACACACCCGGGCGAACCTGGATAGGTTCTACCACCGAAGTAATAAGATTATTAACCTTCTTTGATTGTGAATTTCTTGGATCGTTGGATTAAGATCCGTCAGAATAGGTGTATTTAATCATTTTTATGTATTATTATAAGAAATATAATATAAAATAATATAAATATAATATTTTAACGCTCTTAGAAATTGCATCAATTTACCTAAATGGACCTCCATTATAATCACCGAATAGATAAATGTGCGTATTTATGCTTAGACAATCATATTTCAATAGACGCCCTAGTTAGCATAAAACGAAAAAAATCTATTTTCCAACTGTTTCCATTGATTATATAAGTGCACGTTACCGATAGGTTCGTAGTGCTAATGTGGAAACAAATAAGAGCACTGTAATTGTTGTAAACGTAGAGACTGCGTATGTATTAAAATTGAGTGACAGGTGAGACACACGTTCCAAATCTAAAAAACAACAAAGGCCCTTAATTAAATTTTCTATATTTTCGGTTGTTTTGATCTAGGTTTGGTGTAGCGGGTTATTTACATATATTTGTACAGATCCATAAGTATAAAAGATACGAGCCACCCGGCCACGCATTGATGTGGCAGCCTGGTTGATTCGAAAAGACAGAAAAGACATCCAAATTCGATAAGAGGGCCATACTGTCCAACTATTTATCCTTATCCTATAAAAGATCTTAAAATTGCATTAAATAACAAATGCAGTGCTACTCTTGAGGGTATAGATAAAATGCAAACGAAAATATTCATGTTCTACCGCTCGTTACTTTGTTATTGATATTTCATTTTATATGTCAATATATTCGACAACATTAAATTCGGGTGACTGTCGATGGTCTCACGAAAGCCAAAATAGTCACTACATATTTAATTAAACTAATCTGTATTGAAAAGTAGTTTGAACGCCTCGTGTTCTGCGTATGCTTATCTTATCAGGATCTTATCATCAGGATACTTGTCAGGATAAAATCTCTCAAGTCAGACCAAGCACGATACATTAACAAAAATGTATACTCTAAATTTTAGCGTAGTCGAACATTGTTAAACGAGATATTTATGTATAAGGATTTGAAAAAGCTGCATAATTGAACTACTTGAACGTTCGCTCCAATGTCTTCTTCATCAGAGTTTAAACCTAGAAATGGGTTGAGTCGAAAAAATACGATTTATTGTTGAGACGACCCTTAATTTAAAAAATGATTAGAACAATAAGCAGCACAGTCGAAATGCTCAAATATAAATTATTTTTATTCAAGTATATAAATATGTTCCTTTCAGTATGCTGTTCAGGTACCCGTTGAAGAAACTTTGAAATTACGACAACAGGCAGTAATCTGCGGTGAAGAATTTGGCGTTGATCCTATAAACTTGAAAAAAATGATCGATGGAACTTTACCGAACGATGATCCTCATAAGGGATTTATGCATTGTGTCTTAGTAGCAACTGGATATATTGAGAAAGGTGGAAAAGTTTCCCTGGATAAAATGAAGCAAATGAAGGTTACAAAGGGAACAGTCGATGATCTAGTAAGGGTTGCCGATGAATGCAATAAGAAAATATCTTTAGAAATTCCTGCGGATTCCACTTATGCGTTAAGTCTCTGTATTGTAGAATCTTTTGTAGTGCAGGTTTCTGCATAAAGATATATTTTCACTATTGGGGAGTGGATGGTTATGTTACAATTTACAATATTGATAAAATTGAATAAATAAATATTGGTTAATAAATGCATTTTTATTGCTTTCACTGGGGTAAAGGTTTATTTATATCGTGATAATCCTTAACTAATATCAACATTAATTAACAATGACAATGTAGTCTAGTGATCGTTAATCGGATCGGATCGTGATCAAATCTTCTGCATTTATATATCCTTGCATATTTACTTTACTAAAATGCCGAAGCTCCATGATATCTGTAACTGACGCGAAACAGCTCCATCGTTTTGTTCAAAGTCTGTAACACGGACATTACTACTCTTGAGGGCTAATTTGGTCGCCTCATGTATCCTGTGCATGCCGGTTCCCACAACCTTCACGCCGAAATACAATTCATAAAATATGTTTCAATACAGAAATAGTTGATACTCAACTGGGCGAACCTTAACAGACTCTACCACCACTGTTCTTAAATACATTCAAACAGCTTTGAAAGTTTTTTAAAGACACGCTTATACTAAAACATATTTAACAAACCCAAACACTACAGGATTCAGTTATTCAGTTGAAAGATTTCTATGGCCACTTTTCAAGGGCATTATCGAACCAGGTCCATCTTGATATTACAATAGAAACCTTCACCTGATGCTGCAGCATCGTGATTTTTTCATTTCAATTTAATATTATATGCTTATTAAAAACATTAGAATGCAAATGAATTCATATGAAAAATTAATAATCTGTGACGGTAAGTATACATGTACTTAGATTGCTAACTGAAAACTGATAAAGATTAAGGAATCCTCTTAAAAATTTTAAGCAGTGTAATGTCTTCTAATCTTTCCATAGGGATCCCTGGCCACTCCTGTATCTTTTATAGAAGATCACTTACCTTGCAGGTTCTCTTTGGAACTCCTTACCTCTATCTATTGGCCTTGCACAATCCGTCAACATCTTTAAAAAATCTGTAAAATCCTATTACTTAAATCTATAGTTCCTTCTTTTATATTTGCTCATCGTGTTTCTTTTTCTTCCAGGCTTTTAACCTTAATGTCTCTTACTTTTACTTACGCACGGTCATCAAATCATTTTACGTAAATCTATGCACCTCTGCCCGCTTTGATATGTGTAAATTGATGTGGTGCTATAAAGAGTTTATTATTAGTAATCTCCCTAATATGCACTCTATGAAACAAGTTGAGACATGCACAGTTTCAGTACAATGTCTCCGATTTACTTTAGTAAGAGGATGAAAAAAAAAACTTCGTAAGCACCATAATGATAAAATCACCGCTTAAATAAACGATTAATGGAAGTATTTATGACTTTTACTTTATCCATAAAGTAGAAACTACTAGTAAATTCAATACAATATCGTATAATGCATATTTTATAAAAATATTTGTTTTCTGCGCCCATTCTCAATATAAATTTTAATTGTGCCAAATTTCATACTCATCTGTCTACGTTATTTTGTTAAAAGTACAGGGGTACAAAGTTTTCGCTTCACGTATTAATATATAGATTAGTTCATTGTACAGAGCATACACGCATATATCATTCACAAATCATGGAGTCCAGAGCAAAGATTCAGAACACAGGCTACAGGTAGCCTATACTTATTTATATCTTGGTTCCTCGTGATATGTTAATTAGAAGAATTCAAAATTCTGTAATGCTGGTTGCATAAATATTTGCGCTGCTATTTTTATAATTATCGTGTGTTATATTGTATTATATTACGGATAAATTAAAAATTATGATAATTTAATTGGTTATATTCATGGAACATTAGCGTTGTCTTTCGCAAAACACATAATCGTAGGTATTAATTCAATATGCAGATACATGTGCGGAAATATTATAGAATTATAATACACTAGATGTGGCGCGGTTCTTCACCCGCGTGGAAATTATACTAAATATAGCTTCTAGCACTCGGAACCAATGTTCACATTGATCAGTTAAAAGATTTATTACAACTAGGTCAATAGTTCTGGGCGTATCAGCCAGTATCTGCAGGACACAAAGCGTTCGGTATTTGTCGACAAGAGTCGGATTTAATTTGTCACGCTTCAGTAGCTACCTATTATCAGCTGGACTGCTTTTTTATATGTAGAAGTAGCACACGGGCTAGCAGTCTACCTGCTAGTAAGTAGCTACTTCCCATGACATTTGCGATCACAGATGCGATGCTACTCTGAGGACATAGATCGAACGCCTCGTGTTCTGCGTATGCTGGCTATAACACCAGTACACCGAAGCACAAGTAGTGCAGACACTACCGTTGCATGGTACAAACATGTGTGACGGTGCTACCGACCTAGTAGAACATATCTATGTTCTAATATGTAATACTTCATACCATAAACACCAACAAATGTAAATCGGGCTTGCGCTGCCCTGAACATATTAAGATAAGACACATCTTTTCTTAGTAAATATGTATATAACAGAAATATGCAGTGCAGTTATACGAAACCTTTAATACGTTTATTTCATTCGCCCTTAGGTGATTTAGTTGGGTTTTTAAAATAGTAATAAAGATGAAGGCAGAGTGAACTTTAGACACAAAGTTACCTTAACCCATAAGTAAAATGGCCTTCGAAATTAAATTAATTCGTATTTGCTGAAACACTAAGTTATTGTTATTAATTGCATCCTAATTAAGTTGCCGGAAAATATATGCTAATGCAAGCAATTTTAAACTGAATAATATTAAAATTAAACAAATTGTCTAAGCGCAAAATTGCGTTATTATATAAAGTAAGTAATAAAAAGAGAAAAACAAATAATACTAATAATAACACCACGTTTCAATGCACAACTAGGTGTGACGGTGGTACCATGGTAAAACATGAAAGTTCTCACCCGTACCACTGTTTTGAAATTAATCATCGTATATAATTTAGTAGTAACATATATTTATTAATTTATTTATACTTTATTGTATACACCTTATAAAGAATATTACAAAAGGCGGACGTAATGCCTAGTGGCATTCTCCACCAGTCAACGTCTGGCAAAAGGTGAAAAATTTGAGGTAGGTGTTAACATATAATATATAGTATGAATATATAATATTAGTAATTTAATAATAATGGAATCTATTCATATTCCCCCGGGTTAGTACCACCACCACACCTATTTTTGCGAGCTAACTCTTATGAGTTGTATTTCAGCTTGAAGGTTGTGGTAACCGGCACGCCCAGGATACATGAAGCGACCAACTAAGCTCACAAGAGTGGCAACACATCTGTGATCAACTAGGAACATAACGATGGGTCTGTGTTAACTCGGCTGCTGTTGTCATGAGCTGCAGTAATCACTTAACATAATTCACTTAACACCAGGTAAGCTGCATGATAGTTTGGTATTTAAATTATTATTTAAAAAAAAACGCTTTGTATATAATAAAAATGTTTATTCAGTCATACCATAACTAATCACACTATGGTGGTAAGTAGCGCAGTGAAAATTCAAATCACTGTGAAAATATGTAGTTATGTTTATAAAACATTATATTTTATAATACAATATAATAAAAATCAACCACTTTTATCTTCACATTTCACTGCCGCTCCTGTTACGGACATAACAATAAATGAGGAGGGTATCATCAAAATTATAATCACTATAAAATATGGGTACATAAATTGTTTTCAAAACGTATTTTTAAATTTGTATAATAATTTATTTATCAAGATAATGTATAAGTACATAGATAATTATAACATATTTTTTTTTAACTTCCGAGTTCATATAAATATCACATTTCTAAAATTACTCATGATTCTTATACTTAAGAGATATTTTTACAATACTAATGTTATAGTGTAAATTTATTAATCTAATAATAAATATTATTTTCTAAACTTTTACTGTTCAAATATCATTGTGAAGAATATGAGCTACATTTTAACTACGAAAATTATCTAAGTCTTATTTAGCTTACTAAATTATTAAATTAATTTTAATTTTAATGCACCACAAACAACTACGCGTTAGTCAATATGACTTTAATAATCATGTCAAAAGCACGGTCTCATATACAGGAGATGCAACATAGCATAATTTGAATAATTGGTAGTGACACTACTGTTGAAGGAAAACGCAGATGGCGCTGCAATCGAGGGATTCATCAACATAACCATTTTCAAAATTCTTTAGCATATGATGTGCTCCAGGTTAGTTTCGTAGACATTTTCGAAAATGTCCCGACATTTGTGAGTTGTGTTTAATAATTTACTCGAATTTCGGTCGCGAAGTGATAAATGTTAGAGGCATGGACATGGCGAAGACGGAAATGTAAGATGGATTTAAGAAGTGTTAAAACAAGACAATCGGATTTTAAGTGTCATTGAATAGGGAATGGTATAAAAGTGGTTTATCACAGCTGCTTCATTTTTAGGGAAATGTTTTTAACTTCAAACAGCTGGTTACATATTGATTTTATATTTGTCAGGCGCTTTAAATCTTTCTTCTTTAAACATTAAAAAATGCATAGAAAATATTATGTATTCAACATTGTTCAGGGTTTTTTCGCACTGTACACAGGGCGTCCCCCGATTGCAGCGACTATAGCGGCGTGGAAAATTAAGATGCCCACATCGCAACGCAAAGTTGCACGACCTGTATGTAAGACCGTGTCCTAAAGTAATCTAACTAAACATTCGAATCTACTCGATCATGTGGCGTATTTAATAACATGATACGAAAATATAATATTCTAGCTTAACTAACAATGTGTCTCAACTATTTCCGATGTGAATGTACTAACACTGGATCTCGGTTCAGTCTCGGTCCGTTGACTACTCCTCTGGTGTCTCATCTCGTGTATTTCTATAATTTCACTATCGTCCCGACTATTATAGTCTATTATATATTCTGGATCGTAATTGTCGTCATCTTGTATGAACACAGGACTATTAGCTTCAGACTCCAGAGAGGAATCACTTAATATTAAGTTTCGATTGTGGAATAAATGGTGACGATCGCGCATCATGAAATAATCGGAGCTATCTTTCTTTTTAATCAAATTGAAGTTTTCATCTAAGGGGACGAAGTACGTTTTTATGTATCCTGCCCCTTTAACAAAAGTTTCACCGCGGTATGTCGTGAGTATGTCACATTCATCTAAAATAAAAGCCGTGTTTTCTGTTACCTGTAATAATAGTAGAGGATTAACTTACCGATAGTTTCAATATAGTCAGGTAACAAAAATGTTTAATCGGATGTAATTGGTGAACCAAAAATGCACTTCAAACAATACAAATATTTATAATTACTTGTATCCTGCCCGTTTCTCCTGTTGAATCCATCCTAGATGCCATATTGACTGCATTGCCCCATATATCATATAATGGTTTTAGTGATCCTACAACTCCAGCAGCTACCTCTCCGTTTGATATACCTTTAAATATAAATAAATAATGTATTTTAAATACAATAAATATCATACATTTATTACGGTCTACCTAAGGTTTGAAATATATGGAAACATCATTATAATATGAACAAGTAGTGAAGTAGTCATAAATAGCGATTATCAGAGCAAGATAATTATTTTTTTTATAATATAGAAAAAACGAGAAAATAACACGATATATCGTACTCACCAATACGCAGGTTAAGTCCTTCAAAACTTTGAAACGATCCTCTATTGAAATTTTGCAGTTGCATCATCATCGCTGCAGCAAACTCTACCATAGTTACAACTATAGCTCTGTTATATGGACTATTTTGCTTGTTTTCGATGAAAGAACTGTAGGACGAAGAATCAAAAGAATCTCGCCTATTGGGATCTAGACCACAAGCTGCCATGTAAGTCCATCCAGCCATTTTTATTTTCTCTACTTTGTAAACTGACGCACCAGTGAGTAAAAGCTGAAAATACTAATTTGTCAATGATCATTTGTATAACTTTGACTAATAATTACATTAAAATGTACAAAAATCATTACCCTATCAAAGTCCGAAATAACTTCATCCAAAATCCTCAATACTACTTTATCGCTCAAATCAGCATCATTTTCAACTCCAAGTTTATAGTCTGTCAATGATGCGAACATCACTGCTACGTTGTCATATTTCTCGTAGTACAATTCATCTATAGATCTGTTTAGATCTAAATATACTTGCACTGGAATAATAATATAATAGTAAATATTAGATATAGCTTAATCTTATTCTTTATTGATTATGATATCGAAAGGAGTAAAAAGGTCTATCTTACCGACGTGGGCCGGCAAAATGTTTTCCAAAAGCATGTTGTTCACCTTCAACATAGTCTCCGCTTCTTGTTGTTCTTCACTGAGTTGTATTTGCCATAAATGGTCTAATCTGTTTCTATATTCAGTAGTTCTATCGATCCAGTACAGTGTAATGGTTATGAATACAACAGACAGTGTATGAGAAATTCGAGGATCCAATCCAATATTCCAAGTGAGGTCTATTGCAAATAATGACGATTTGATTTCCCATACAACCCAAAGGTAAAAAATAGTCATACCACCAGCCACAACCCATTTGAAGATGAAAAACACTCTGCTGAAGAGGAAGTTTAGCAGCAAAGCCAGGCTCCAACATTGCGTCACATGCTACAAAGTTTAAAAAGACTTAGTAAGTAAATAGCTGACTATATAAAGATTCGAAAGGATGAAAACGTGATTACCCACGACGAAACGCAGTTCGACAGAACGGTTTCTGTAGAAGGCTCTACTTCCACTTCTGAGCAAGCGATGACATTGACCACCGAAGTCACTGCTAGTCCCAAGCTTATGAGGAGGTATAAAACAGTTCTAATTTTCGCTGATTTGATGATTTTCACGGATATATCGTAAATAGTTCGTAGGTAGGTATTTTTGGGCTCATTGATACCTTTATATTTCGTCCACACAAATTGAAACCAAGTGAAAAGTTGCATAAGGATTAGTCCTAATATTAACAGCCCGAAGATCACAAATATATACCAATGAAATCCGGAGAGCCTGAAAATGCCAAGATACATTAGTGCAAATGTTAAGATGTATTAATGAGACGAAACAACATATTGTAATATTACAGTTAGAGGTTTGAGCTTCTAACCTATTAAAATAATACTAAATATACCAACCACAGTACATGAATAATATAGTGTTATATATCATTACATATAAAGTAATAATGACTTTTTTTTGACTTGAAAAATCTCAGTAAGTAGCCCGGAGTTTGGAAATGTGCCCGGAAAATGGCAGTAGGCTCGGAACCTATTACATGGGACTTAAACATAACTGGCGAAATGTCGGTGATGCCTACACCTTCGGGTAAATACGGACGTGAGTTATACTTTTTATAAAAATAAAGAATAAAATGAACTCTTACCAGTCTGTAGTTAATCCATTTATAATGAATATTAACAAAGATATGATGAGACAACATGTTATGTAATATTTAAACAAAGGATCTGACAGCATGATAAACGTCTTTTCTAAAGGTAGATTTTTATACATCAACGTAAATCTGTTCAACTTCGATTCCTTTCTGAAATGTTCTCTAGA
>DWIE01001013.1:0-12056 GCA_018248235.1 Choaspes benjaminii | reverse complement strand
CTCAAATTATGTACTCAAAAACTAAAAGTGTAAAAATCATAATTTGTGCAATAAATAATTTGTATTTGTATTTGTATCATCGTCGCTTTTCACGACAAAGAAAGTTGTTCTAAAAACAAATTCTAATAATTATATTACAGCATCTATAAAGTAAAAGAGTTTTAGAATTATAACATAATATAAACCAGTTTGCAAATGTCCTTGTTTGTAGAGTATTATCATCAATTTATGATGCACACTTTGGTTTATTTACTTCTAAATAATAAAGTAACTATTATAGCTGGTGATATTCCAAAATAATATTAATTAATTGTAACAGTATATTGATTAATATCTGTTCGAGAAGTAATTTACATAAAGATTAAGTTGTATCGGACAAATAAAGTTTTTCAAAAATTTTAACTGACAACAAATATAGAAAAATAAATTTGTGTTATGTAGTACTTCATAAATAAGTAATTTTCCGTTAAAAATAGGTTCATTAATTCCAATAAAAGGAAATTTTCAATTAGTAAAACAGAATAAATTTAAAATATACGTAAAGCCACTACACTCTTTATTAAATCACAAGATTATACTATATATATTTTAAAATCTTCACTTTTTTGTGTTCAAAACTTACTTAAAGTTTATTAAATATTTGGTAAAAACTTACAATTGATTCAGGAATATCCGATTACGATCGTAGATGTTTACTCCGATTAGAAAACTATTCACGAAGAATTCTATATCACTTAAATACAGTTGGAGTTAACTTGATCTTAAATTATCGCCAGTGATTGTTTCAGCAGTGAACTGTCGGCCGCAACGTTTCTCGGAAGCTCGAAAGCGTATGTAGGGCGGTACGCACGCTGCCCTAGCCTTTATAACGCCGCCCAAATGATATATCTATTGAGGGCTACCAATAGCCTACTTGATTTTTTATTGAACAAATAAATATCTTATATAACTGCAATCACCATGGAATAAATATTGTCTAATTGAAAGGTATCCAAGTGTTACAAACATTTTATAAAATTACGTCTATATTTTCCGAGAGGTTCGGTACAGCGGAAAAAAGATGTTGATTTGAAATCAAGAATAAAAGGTTGTAACATAACAATGATTATTTAGAATTTTTCAACCCTTTAAGTCTCTAAGTCGTGTCTTAAAACCTAGACATGAATGAAATGCAATTGATACGTTATTTTTGCAACCTAGATAAGCACGGTTTTAAATACAAAAAACCCGAACCCGAATACAATTTAAAAATTAACTAAGCTTATAATATAGCTATTCCCGTGATATTTCTTTTATTAAAATGAGATGTATCCGGGATGTTGGGATGAAAATGTAGAGCCTCTATTTGTACGGCGGAAGAAAAAACTTAGATCGTAGTTAGAAGCGCATCTGCTGCGGTTCCCACGACGGGAAAGGATTGCGAAGCTTGTTTTGTACCTTGTGACTGTTACCATCATTCAGTTCAGAGTTTTGAAATGTTTTTATCGGAAGTTATAAAAACTTCAGAAGAATCATTCGATTCGATTCTATTAATAGTTCGTCATTCTTCAAAAATATCAACATTGTTAAACAGAAGAGCACAATTATTTACTAAACATAAGTTTGATATATATTAATTTTACAATAAAAACCGTATCATATATTACATAAGGACTGTAACGTGATAGGTTACCAATGCCATTATATTTTGCATTGGATTGCAAGGAGTCTAATAAAAATCACGTTTTTTATTATAATTCTGGCAATAGCGCTAGAGAACACTTGCGACCATAGGTTTAATACAGATCATAAATTTAGTATAGATTATCTATACTAATATCAAAGATAGATCAGCGATGGAAAAGAGATAGAAGATAGTTTTGCATACATAACAGCGAAATAGATCGCAAGTCAGTGAGCCGCAGCGGGCTGCTCGCCAATTGTAAACACAAACAATTCGCCTATATGTCGAAAAATAAAGGGTTTTGCTGGGTAATGTCATTTTATATGATTACGTGCACAGTACCTGGATAAAGGTAATAAAAACGCAAACACACAAATTAATCATTTTATATGCAAGTAATACTAAAAATTTTTGTTGGTTGTTTGGTATGATATTTTAAATACAATACCACTGTCCACGCTTAGTCTATTAATTTTCTTGCCATAATTATTGATTATCTGTGTCTGGTACACGGAGAATGCACATTTGTTTGTTTACATTTTTAGATTTCCTTTCAGGAACGGATACTAAGTAAATGCCTGTAACTTAAAAGCTATAACACAGGGAGAGTGAAGGGAAAAATTAAAGGTGTTAAAAATGAATACAATAGTGCGAAGGCGCCCGGTAAGGCGCCGGCGCCAAAAAATTTTTTGTGTTAAGAGATTCCTTAGAGATTCTGCGGACCCTCTAGCAATGGATGAAGATTTGTTCGTGCAAAGCTACAGGGTCACCAAACATTTGTATACGTTTTTGTGTACTACCCTTGCCAACCATCTTAATGCCCCTCAAAGATGTACGAGTATTAGTGTTGAACTTAAAGTAAGTATACACTTAAGTTACCTTAATTACGAATAATTGCTACCAAAACAATAGTTTATTCCGAAATACATGCCGCGACGCCTTGTGAAACAATGTCTTGTGTTCGATGTTTGTCCGCAGTTAACACATTTGTAGCCTTAAGGTTGGCTCGTGGCAATGATTCGTATTTTTTTTTAGGTTCTTACTACCTTGAACTTCCTGGCCACAGGGAGTGTTCAAAAGACTGTGGGAAATGACTGGATGGCACCTCTCAGTCAACCGTCGGCTAGCCGCTGCATACATGAGGTTGTGGAGGCACTTAATGTGATTCTGCCTTCTTGTGTGCAATTCCCTACCAGTGACCATGACAGAAACAAAATTAAACAAGGGTAATATTTCAGTAGAATTAAACAAAAAAATGGAAATTACAGTAGCAAATGATTATGTAGGTCACCTAAGTTAAGTGATTCATCTTATGAGGCCAGTAACAAACAGTTTCAAACAATTCTTATGTCCTGTTTGAGGTCAGTTACAGCTGTAAGGCTAGATCTTGAGGGCTTAGATGATCTCCTTATATCTAAGGTATAGATACAGTATGCTTACTGTGAGTGTGTGTACGCACACCATTCAAACTGAAGCACAACTTGTAAGGGATGATTTACAGCATCAATGCGTTTGGTGGTAGTAAATAGGCTCTAACATCACTGAAATAAATATTTTAGTATTAGATGGTTATTAAACTAACTTATTTATTCCTTTATTTGGCTGTATGAAATTATGAATTTCCAGTAATAGGATCAGGTTTAACTATTTTATTTCAAAATGAAGTCAATTGTTATATCTAAATCAGCAATGTCATTATAATAATTATATTAATGTTTTTATTTTAGATTCTATGAAAAATTTGGAATGCCGGGTGTTCTGGGGTGTATAAGTGGGGCATTAGTTTCTATACTTGCACCTCGGCACCATCCAAGTGAAGCTGCATTTTTAAGCCATAAAGGATACCATGCTATAAATGCTGCCATTGTAAGTGTGCTTAGTATACACAATGTCGGTCTTGATAAATACAGTAGTTCCTTGATAACTTGCACTTAAACAATTTATTAACAATTTCATGAAAACTATTTTCTAAAATCAATAATTTTAACTTCCATTGTTATTCTCACACACCAGCAATGTGTTTACCAGACAGCGGTAATTGTAAACTATACCGTTATTGTGTACAACAGGTCCTTAAGGCCCCAGTAAAGTAACTTATTGGGAACCCATGGTAACGATAACAGACCTACCATTCTGTTTGAAGTCAGTCATAAGAGAGCACTCTTGAGGGCTAAGTAGGTCGCCTCTCGTATTCTCCATGTGTCACAGTTGTCTCAACTCATATGAGTTATTTTACAGCAGAAATGGGTGTTGTAGTGGTACTCACCCGGATGTACCTCAATAGGTTCTACCACCTTACACCCACACAACAATAACTCATATCTAAAGTTCTCCTTTATCTTATTGATGTTCTATTGGATACATTTTATATTTCTCTGTTTGTTCCAGATTTGTGATAGTGAGCTCGAAATCATAGGCATATGTGCTAAATTTGGAGGAGCGGCTCAAGACTCCTATATTTGGCAATGGTGGAGTATAAACCGTTACCTTGAGGAGGAGTATATTAATGGCAGAACTGGGTGGCTTTTGGGGGATTCTGGTTATCCTCAAAAACCTTGGCTAATGACACCTATAACTAATGCAGCTGAAAATACTCCAGAGGCATATTATACTGATATGCATGTTCGTACACGGGTCTGTATTGAACAGTGCATAAAACTTATGAAGGCTCGATGGCAATGTTTATGTCGTCATAGAGTTTTACATTATGAGCCCATCAAATGTGCCAAAATAATTAATGCCTGTGCAGTATTACACAATTTATGTTTAAATGATCAAATCATCACACTAGACTCTATAGGGGAAGATTCAAGTGAATCATCATCAAATGATGGTCCCATTGAGTCCCTCCCAATAGAATCTCTTGCGGATGAACATGCACGACAAGAGTTAATACAAGTTCTGTGGGATAACAGAACATGAATTATAATAATGTCCATTTGTCCAAATAATGGTCAGGGGCGTCCATTAATTATTTATTTTAAGCGTTTTTGGGGGGAGAGCCTAACGTCACCCAAAAACACATGAGGGCGAGGATTGACTCGACATTAGTCTCCGTGGTCTGAATAAGAGTAAATATTCTTTTACGAATTTTAGACTTCCTATTTCCATCGTTGTCATTTCTATTCGTCGTTTGACGACCTCCGTGGCGCAGACGATGATGAGCCGATATGCGAAACGTAAGGTCGCGGGTTCAATTCCCGCAGTAAGGTGAATTTTTTTAATTTGTTTCGTGTCTGGGAAAACCTTATGGTTGGTAGACAATAATATGTTCGAATAGATTGGTTACACCGTCACACATATTTGTGCCGTGAAACAGTAGTGATCGTACCACTTGTGTTTCAGTATAAGGAGGTCGAGCAAAATCTCACGACATCTTCATTACATCACGTAATTAATGGATGTTCCCTAAGTTGCTAGTGACGCCAGTCGATTTGTAAAGTTTGACTTCTTTGTGTACCGCATATATTGGCTGTATCCATGTACCGAAATACCGTAGTACAGATTCTGCTGTTTACTCCCAGGTAGTATTTGTATATAAAGAAGCATCATTTTTATGTATTTGAAAGAAACAAACATGCATGCAGTTTGTTCACCTGACATTAAAAGATCAGTACAGCCTATGACTGCCATAGCCGGTTATTTTTCGCATTATATATTTGGGTTTGTTATAAATTATTGTCGACATATGATAAAGGTATCAAGTTAAAAGTAAGGTTATGTAGGTTAAATTGAAATTAGAGACTGCTGCCGTTGTGTAATTTATTAAATATGATTTACAAATTAATTCACTACATTACCTATAAGGTCATTCGGTCTTTTGTATGTATAACTGTAAAAATAGCTTTAATTCGTATTTTCCTTTGTTTCGCTTATATTTATAAAATTAGAAATTAAGTGGAACGCAATCACGTGGAATATTCTAAAAATGTTATGGAGTATGCTGTTGATGTTAAGGTCCTCCCACAGATTCCTCTTGACCTGCCTGGTTAGCGATCACCCTCTTGCGTAAATGACACGCCAAGCGTTGCATAGACGTGTTCTCTTAGGGTACAAGAGTGCCAGTGTCCCTCTATCCCTTTGTCCTATCCTGCTGGATGATGTATAACAGCTCTCATGGGTGCAGTAGACAGTGTAGCCTCCCCAGTATTAACACACTTTTGAACTCCGGCCCGAAAGGCTGTTTCGCTGCATGGCTGTCGTGCCGGGGTGAGAGATTAGAGTGGGACCCGTTAGTCATGCACTTTCCGGCGGCTCTTCCGTCACTCAAACCAGCAACTCACATAATCTCTCTAACCGGGGGGTGTGCCCGTCAGAACTTTGACCAGGGCAGTACACTTATACTTCCCACTGATACATCGTATCTGCACTACCCCCAATATAATCTAGTGTAGAATACACATTAATGCGTCATGGTAATGATGAGTACTGATGTTCCAAATGTCCACAGGTGAAGGTAACCACTTTCTATTAGGTGACTCGTCGGCTTCATTGCCGTCGTTAAACTATAAAAAAATGTATGTAGTGTCTTAATACGGTGTGATATTTTGTCAATATGTTTATTTTACAAATTATTACTACTGTCGGTCGACACCGACTCATTATTTTATTGCAATCAATGCAATGTCACAATACGAATAATGTATATTTAAAAAAACAACTCCCGCCTGTATGTGTAGAGAGAGGTTCTCTTTTCGACAGATGTTCTCATAACTCACGTTTCGCCAGTTATGTTTAGATTCCATGTCATAGGTGGTTGCCTATTGCCACTTATCGGGCACATTTCCAAACTCCGCGTTACTTATTAAGAATTTCAAGTTAGAAAAGACCCAATAACACTTTTTCCCGATGCTGGAATCGAATCCTGCCCCTACCTCGACAATCGCGCTTGCGACTACTAAGCTAACGACTCCATTATATTTATATTTGTGTGTTTTTTATATTAGAATTTGTAGGCTTGTGCAAATTATGGCATGTCAGTCTAGTTATTTCAGTAAACAGATGTTTATCTGTTTAGTGTTGACTAATTGCAATACATTACATTATTATTTTTATTGTAATTCGTACACGTAAATAATGTACCTATATGTAACTATCATATTATTTTATGCTAACTTTGTGTCACTGGAAAACGTGTTTATTTATTGTGTCAATGTAATCAAATATGAAATCAATATATCGATCGAGACATTGATAGTTGGATTCAAGAGTAGATACAGGAGGTTGACGTTCATCGGCGGTAGAATCTGTCCAGTGGTTCGCGTTGGTGAATACCACCACCGCATCTATTACTGCTGTGAAATAGCTCATATGAGTTGTGTTTCAGCTTGAAGAGTGTGGCAGCCGGCACACACAGGATACATGAGGCGACCAACCTTAGCCTAAATAGTCCTTAGGAGTAGCAACGCACTTGTGACGGACTTAAAACAGAGCGACGAGTCTGTTGCTTGTAGGGTACGGTTGTCATGCAGTGGTCAGTTAACATCAGGTGAATTAAATGCCCGTTTGCTACTCTAATTTTCCTTTTTAAAAAAGATTGGTAAGGCATTTACTGCAACTTAGTATAAGAACGCGTGTCTATAAACAAAATCTGTTTACAACAGTTTCGCACACAAAGTAATGACAGGCAGTGCTGCTATTGGTTCCCAACCAGGCCCATTAGACAACATGCACTCGTACAATAAATATGAGTGATTTCAAAATAGAACGAACGCAATGGCAGCTATGGACTCTTTCGCAGCACGAATCGCAACACAACTGCAATGGATGCGATTTATTCCGTTTTCCTTGCAGTCGTATTGATTACGCGCGTGCACATCAAGCAATGATTTTTTGTTTCTTACTTCATATTATTTTCGTTTCAATTTGGTCATAATATAATATTTTTGCGGTTTTTGCAAATATTTTGGTGCATAAATATTATTTGTGGATTACCACTCAAAATAAATACCTCTACGGTTATTATTTGACGTTTCACTTTTTGTTTTGTACGTAAGGAACGGGTGGAAGAACGTGAATATGTTCGACTGGGTCGGTACCACCGTCGGATCTATTTGTACCGTGAAACAGTAGTGTTTGGACTACTTGTGTTTCGGGTAAGGGTGTGATAGCCAGCATACGCAAAACAAGAGGCGTTCGATGTATGACCTGAAGAGTAGTACCGCATCTGTAATTACAGATGTCAAGGGCTACTGTAGCTGTTTACCAGCAGGTAGACAGCAAGCCCGTGTGTTACTTCATGACACAAAAAAAGGGTCGCATACTACAGTATTATTTGGCGCAACTGAATCCTCGAACGCTGTCTAAACGCGAGTATAAACGGTGAGTGAGTGAATTGCTCGAAGTATGATAGTCGTAACATAGTTGTGTAACGCGCGCCCCGCGTTAGTCCGTTCCTACCATATTTATCTATTAAGTCATTCACCCTGTAACGAAAATAAAGTAAAGACAAAAAATATGCCATATTATAAATCTTTCAACATATTTCGAATTTCCCGAAAAAAATTTTTTTAATATCTCTGAAACTATTATAATTATAAAACTTGAAGCGGCCTATCGGATTTGACATGGATTGGCCCGTATGGAGCGCCCCAACATGACATTTGTTAGTGAGGTGATTACATTAGCACCAAGTCTGCATTCCTGGTGTACACAGTAGCGTATAATGGCTATTCTTAATTTCTTACACCGAAATATGTTAGTGCAAACGTTTTTTTTTATTTCATGTGGTACATCCATAATTTAGAAATAAGTATTATGTTGTATATTTGAGTTTGTTATATTTACCTATGATATGTACTATGTTCCTGTTGTTACGCTATATATGTAAAAATTACAAAATTATTTCTTTGTAAAAAGAGCATATGGACATCATTGTGTGGTGTGTTAACTATGTCAAAATAATATAAATTGTAATCTTGGATCCATCCAACGATCTGTTGTATACATATTATTGAGTAAATAAAAAAGCAAATTTTATTTTTTTAATTTATGCTTGCTGCTTTGTAAAATATCCGCCAACCTGTTATAACATACTTCTGTTTTTTATGTTATGAAGTAGCGTGTGCTAGTCCAATTGCCGGTAAATGCCTATTGTAATGTACATGTAATAAGTATTAGAGTAAATGATTCAGAGCGGGCTGCCATATCGTCATTCGGTTTTTATCCTGATGTAGAGAACTGAATTTCTTGTCATCTGGTAACTACCGCGAAAACTCATACACTTAGTAATAGCCTACGGTCCAGTAGGTGACAGGCTGTCATTCAGTGTTATTTTATATATTTATCAGAGCTATGGCCCAGGATTATAGGGCCGAAAAGAGTTATAAAATAAATGAAAATACTTTCCGTATGTAACCTTTTTTTTAGTTTCTGCCTTAATATTTGTTGTATTTATAATAAAAAATATATTTATTGTTGCCAGAAAAAACATCGCTTGATTTTATCTAGTAGGTATGTGGGCGATTTTTAGTTAACTTGAAATGGATGGCAATATTTTTCGAGTATTATTATTTGTGTTGCTATTACTTTATAACCCCTTTCCGTCTTACAATTTTTTTAAAATTACTGTGTATGCATAATATTTTCTAAAAATTTGAGGTAATATCCATTATTTTAGTTTCCAGACTTCTTGAATCCGTTAAAACGGCCCCGATAGCTCAGTGCTTGCAAACACGACTACTGAGTTCGATTCTCGGGCAAATTGTTTTTTTCTGACTAGAAAACTCTCAACTAGTAGGCCAGAGTTTGGAAATGTGCTCGTTGTAGTAAAAGGCTCCACTCCTCCACACTCCACATGGCGCGTAAACATAACTGGAGAAACATGAGTTATATTCAACACTGCCTACGCCTAAGGGTAAATACAGGCGTATGTTTTTTTTAATCCTTCTTACATTTTGATAAGACACAAGACTTCACCATGCTTCAAATAAGTATCATTTCACGATATCAATTTACGTAAATTATTCGAAACAACTTATAAATGATTTGAAAATGTGAAGGTAATGTTAATGTCCCGCGTTTGCAGCGCCATCTAGATTTTCCTTCAATAGTAGAGTCTCTCTCTACTATTCAAATTCTGCTGAGTTGCAAGACCTAAAGTATAGTGAATATCGCTTTGCAGCGTCTCTGTCTCCGTTTTTAATTCCACGGAGTCATAATATTCCCTTTGCAATTTTTACTTAATTTCAACGTAGAGTGATATGCTAGTCTCTATATTATTAGATTGACATCGACTTTTCACTGACAGTCGAACTGTCATCATGATGTCAGTGTCACCCCCACAGCTGACAATACACAGATTACAGAAAGTCATTAGCTGGGGGAATAATAAAATTATTGGAGAAATTCGACCTTTGTGAATGACCTTACATTCAATAGTCAATAGGAAATTCAATGCGCATGCGTATATTTTCCGTCAAAAAGTGTTTGGCGCGCTGATAAGCAAGTCGCTGATCACGATGAAATTATTTCTTTTAGTCGTTTGGCAGATACCAAGCATTCCTCACGTTTGCTGTTTGCACTTCAATAAGTTTTTGAGTCGCGTAGAATATGTCTAGTAACTTATCAAATACTGAGAGAACCATGGCGCGACAAAACGGAATAGTTCAACCTTTGCTTACTGATCTCTACCAGATAACTATGGCTTATGCATATTGGAAGTCGGGTAAAGTGAATGATGTTGCTGTGTTTGACTTATTTTTCCGTACTAATCCATTCCAAGGAGAATTTACAATATTTGCTGGACTTGAAGAATGTCTTAAGTTCCTGGAGAACTTTCATTACTCTGATAGTGATATAGCATATTTGAAGCAAACATTGCCAGATAATATTGAGTCTGAGTTCTTTGCTTATTTGAAAGACTTAACTTGCCAAGACATTAAATTAAGCGCAATTGAAGAAGGATCTGTTGTTTTTCCTAGGTAAGTAATTTATTTGAAATTAAGTGCAGAAAAAAATATTAATATTTCTTTTCTATTGTTTGTATGTTCATATATATCTTTATTGTTACTTTTGTGGTACGTGAATTTATAGCGCTGAAAATCTTGAGGTTCCCTGCTATACAAGAATGCTTTAGGCAGGCGTAATTGTCTTTTGTACTAAGTTTTTTCTTTAAGGTGTAATATTTTTTTTTTATATTCTTACTGTAGTGTTCTTTAAATTTATATTCCAAGTGATAGTCATAGCAAATCATTAAGTAACCCTTTCATATTATAAGATATGACTAGATCATCAAATCCTCATTAATGTGAAATTCACAAATTCTATTTATGAAACCTAATTATTTTATTCTCAATTTATGATTGTATTATATATAGTATAACTAAGACATTTTCAACAACCACATTTCTGTTTGTGTTAAATTGACTTTAATTTTTTATTAAAATTAATTTAATGTGAGACTGACTCACTAAAATCTTTCATCCTCTAGAGTAATAACAGTCCTATAATTACAAATGCTATGAGATGCAGTTATCACTTACTTTAAGATGGCCTGTTTTATATTTTTTTACTATTTCACATCAATAAAATACCAAATTCATAATAAAAGCCATATTTCTTGTGTAAAAACATTTTCATATGTTATATATGTTAAAGACAAAAATAATTACATGACTATCAAATTTTTAAGTAATTACTTAAAGATATGATAACTTATTTATATGTTTTTTTCTTTTTTTTTTTAAATATGTTGCATTTTATTTGCATAATCATTATGTTGTTTTAAGAAATTATTTTAAAAAGTACACCTATTTGTCAATGAGTTCCATTCTTTTTTCATTAATTTGCATGATGTAAAGATAAAAAATACTTTGGTGTCTTCAACTATGTCTATCATTTTGTCTGTCTGCCGCAAAAGTACTCGATCTGTTCCGGTCCAAAAACATCGTGAATTCGTATTAAAATATCCCATTATTTTTACCAATGATATGCGTTTTTGTGAAATCTTAGAGTATGGTCGTCACCCAGCGTTTCAGGTCATGGCCGTATGTACTGAAGGATAAACACAAATAACACACATAATATTATAGTTTCGTAAATATTCGTTGTATCGTAAAAACACTTACAATTCAACGATACCGATTGTAATTATCTTCATAAGTATTATATAATATATTTAATATACAAGCAAATTGTCGACGGCTTCGCATGCGTCATACATACTTTCATCCCCTTTTTACCATCTTAGTTGCATTACCAAAATACCTTTCTTTGTGATGACATAGGTTGTAAAAGGAACCCGTATACATTTTTTTAAGCTACTAGCCCTAGTAGGTTCTGCGGACGCTGTTCATCAGATATCCCGTGGCTCTTCCACTATGTAAAGGACGCCCATCACAGGGGTTTTAGTGGGTAAAAATCCCACATGTCCGCCTACTCCCCCATGGAGCCG
>DWIE01001012.1:0-12057 GCA_018248235.1 Choaspes benjaminii | reverse complement strand
GCTATCACACCCTTACACCGAAACACAAGTAGTGCGATCACTACTGTTTCACGGCGCAAATGGGTGTGACGATATTACTGACCGAGTCGAATATATTCATGTTCTACTACCAGTTAAATCAAGTGGGAATGTATTGCCTCTTATAATATTAGGTACTTAACTTGTGTACAAATTTTTTTTTTCTTGATAACTATAATAATTACCGACTTTTAGTTGACTGTTTTTTCATTTATTGTTTGTCATATATTTCAAACTTAATATTCTCACAATATTTAAAACTACATCCATTGAACTTTGATATTTGAGCCGGATACAGGTGGTTCACTACTCAGAATCGTTGTACTAATATTCGCGTAAGGATAGAGAAATCAGGAACACCACTGCATTACTAGTAAGAACGTGGAATCCTGTGTGAATAATTCGAGGTATTAAACTTCTCGCCCGAGAGACGTGTTAGATTCAACCCATTAATTCCGAGACAGCAGCCGCTTCTATTTCTTTTGTGTCGTGATACTCTTATTGTGACATTTATTGTGGTCATGACATCATAATTCTTGTTGCCATTGTCTTCATAGGTCACGGGCCGAATTTATGTACGTCATCAATTAGGAGACGAGACCGCGTAGAATGCTATATTCTAATATCGAATATATCATAATTTATCTGCATACTATTGTATAATCGTTTATATTTTCTTGATACAATAATTTAGAATATCTTTAATACAAATCAATGTATAAATAAATCTGTGAGCGACACAGTAATACACAAACATAGCTTAGTATTGGGTAGTTGCGTTTTATATGAACTTATTTTTTTAATACTGAATAAAGCAATGACATCTTTTGCACACAAAAATTTAAAACCGGTCAACTAACTGTGCAATAAAATTGGTTTAGACCAAGTTGAGAAGGCCGATTAGAAGTAAGGGACACATTGCTTCGCTTGCGTTGGTCACCTAAAATAACGGTTGAGATATTCTCAAGAAAAAAATAAGAATGGTACAGTAATCTAAGTGCGTTTTCACAAATGTACTGAGAAAGTGGTAATTTTAGACATGTCATCATTGCTGCAGTCACGCAATCCGTTGTTACATTGCGTACGACGAAGGTACCCAGGACGTATTCGTTGCTTTTGAAGAGTTATCAAAAGCGTAATATGTTTTTTGTGTACTTACCTACTTTTAAATTGGACTAATCGTACTTTATAAATTGTGAGATTTTGTGGGTTTTACGTACAGTCAAGACAACATTCAGTTCAAATATTGCATAGGGTTAGTTAATTTTATTTATTCTTTGTAGTTGTAGAGTTCGAAAGATTTTTGTTTTGTTAAAATTTCATATTATAATAAAAAAAATGGTGTACAATTTATGAGATTCTTTTAATATATTCTAGCTCTTCGGCTATGTTATAATATATTGTACATATTAAAGCGAATCATATTAATATTATATTTTCTCGATTGGTTCGCTACGTAATTCCACCCTGGACTTTTTCATGTTAATTAGCGGTTTGGAATTGCAAATATCATCTGCATCTCGACAGCATGTTTGCGTGCGGACAATTAAATAAATGGTTTCCTTTAAGTGGTCGCTATTATCATGAGTTACCCGAGTTAAACGGCGTGACCAAACAATAGTGGAGTTTTTTACGATCACTGAACTTTCATGATTACGGAGTGGGTTTAAATGTCGGCGGATTGTTCTATTGTAGTCCGTTGCTGTAATGGGAGGATCCCTCGTTGTGTATCTCGTTGGGATGTAGATGCTACGATACGTAATAATTTCGTTTTTTGTTCTGATGTAGCAAATGAGCATACAGTTTACTAGACCATTTGACTACTAACACCACATGAGGCATTCACACAGTTCTCGGGTGATCTCAGCCAGTTGCATTTGTGGTTGTCTTCGTAACAAATGAGGACTGCAGTCTATTACAAGTAGATGAACAGGAGCGTTGTGTGTACCTTTATGTTAATACATCTATAACTAGCACTGTATAAAAGTAATACAAGTGTAACTCCGGGCGACCACACTGCTGTTTCTCGCCTAAATGACAGTGCTGTTTTGGGCCAAATTTGTAGCATGAATAACGATCCATTCCAATTTAAAAATTCTACATACAAACAATGTTTCGTCCCACTTAAAAATAAACTATATAAATAAAAATATTTGTTAAAACAGTTATAGTTATAAATTAGTTATTTTGACTCCGTAAAAGTATAACTTACATTTATGAAGTTCGCAATAATTATATTTTAAAAATAACGGCATATAATAATAATAACAGTACACATAATCAACAGTTTAATCAGGAATAGTAATTTTGATGGATGCGTAGAAAACGAAAACTAATTTGCTAATTGTGTTTCGTCGGCTTTGACTCTGGCTTTCTCCATTTACGGTACACTGATCACGCGGTGCGAGTCAATGACATGTGCACTTTTTGTGATTATAACTATTATTACACACGTATGAACCGCCTGCCTGATTATTCAACTTTTTGTGAACAAACCAGTGGGCGATCATTTTGTTTTTCTCTCGCAAAAAGTTATGACATCTAAGAAGTTTACAGTTGTAATTATCGGTTCTGTTATTTCAAGATCGTGTACGTGCAATGAAGCAATTAATACCTAGAATAACAGAGTAGTTCTATTTTATTCATGGTATCAGCAATTTTCGTGTTCGGGTGTCATCGTGCGATCAGCTTGGTTCGTACGGCACATATATTTTATTAATGACTTGCGACAATCTTCCGGATGCTATCAACTTTAAAATAAATAGAGCTGCTATTTTTTTACTGACTTTTTTAAGTTACCGTGAAGACAGTAGACAGTTCCACTGGCCACGAAGATCGCATGACGAAAGATGAATACGAAGATTGGTGAGAGTCGCGCTGCACGTGCATTCAGAATTATTTAAACTCTTTATGTTCGGGAACTATGTTTCAACTCGTGTGCCGTGTCATAAAAGTTAAAATGTAACTCAATAAACTACAAAGCTTGCATTTTGAGCATAAGTTAGATAAGCTGTGCCAGTCGTAAAGTTTATTCTGCATTTAGCTACTGCTTCCATATTTTTATGAGCAATTAGCATTACTTTGCATAATTTTGACTTGTTTGTATAATACTCATGTTATTTAATAGACGAATGAATTCATGAAAATACAAAGTAATCTTAACGTAGTAATGGCGATTGTTCGAAGCTTCGTTTTTGCCATTTATTCTGATAAAATGAAATGAAAAATTAATATTTCTTTGTTGGTTAATATAACAGAGGCATGAATATTCTTTCTTCAAGTACGACTTCCGGAAAAGTTACGAATGGTAGGACATGAATATATTAGACTGGGTTAGCACCACCGTCAGACCTATTTGTGCCGCGAATCAGTAGTGTTCGCGCTACTTGTATTTCGGGTAAGGGTGTAATAGCCAGCAAATACAGAACACGAGGCGTTCGTTCTGTCTTCAAAATTAGCACCGCATCTGTGGTTACAGATTCATGGGCTGTAGTAGGTACTTACTATCAGGTAGTCTGCGAGCCCGAGTGCTACTTTATAACATTAAAAAAAGATTAGGTAATTACCAAGTCATTTTAATGTTACGTATCTAACATTTTTGAGGTTTGTTTTAGTTTCACACCAAAAACGAATTACGTGACTTCGCTATGCCATAATCACTCACTAAAATATTTTTAAATTTATTCAGCACTCGGCCACAGTAACAAATGAAATGTTTACTGTGTGTATACAGGTAAGCTGCGTATCTCTCGTCGTATAACCCATTAACCTAAAGTTAACTATTCATCACACGGGTGGCCTCTTCCCAAGGTGTCCCCAGGATAATTTGGGCTCGGGCTGTAGTTGCTTTAGGGTCAGAGTGCGTCCAATTTGACCTCGCAACGGCCCTCAGGGACAAGCCTCATTTCGAGGTCAGCGAGCATTTTTGCGAGGGAATCAGGGTTGCAAATAAGATGTCCGTGATTTATTGGATGTCGTAGATTGGAAGATTTCCTTTGCGCTCAGAATATCGAAGTCCTATTTTTTGCGTTCTGAGAAACTTACTAAATTCGATGGGTTGCGGATAGTGGGCATTCCGTGTGATATAGAAATATTTAATAGTTAGAACGCACATATTGCTGTTGTAACAATATTAAGAAATACATTTCTTCTTGAAGGTTAGATTGTTTATTAAAATTATTATAATATGTACAAAAAATAGATATTTATTTTCATTTCGAGAGCCGTAACAAAAGTAATGCAAACGGTGGGACGTTGTTAAAAAGTGACGCTCTATTCTTTTTAGTGCGTAGGGGAGGTTTGATAGCCCTGGACCGTCAGTCTGAATATTGCAGAAAAGGCGCGGTTCACACGTTCCGGCGACTGTAAAAACGGTTGACGCCCCGGGTGAACTTTACTACGGCGTTCTGCCGTTATATCCAGTTTCAGGCGTAAAAGTTTGTTTTTGTTACATTTAAATCCACGTATTAACGTTCGCGTGTGATGCTGCCAGCGCTTGGGTATTTAATTACGTTTTTGTTTTGAAATAATACATGTGAATGAAACCGGTTGAAAAGGAAGTACGTCATGAATGTAAAAGATATGAGGAGGAGTGGAGTTTGCGTAACACTATGCCACTAGATCCTTGTGTGATCACCCCTTATGGGATGGTCGGTGAGTGACGTAGCTGGTTTATTTTTAATTTTCTTTTCTTTTATCTATCTATATTTATATAATGTATGATCTTGGATGACAATTATCAGTTCACACAAATATATTTCATTTGCCGTGTCCACCGCTGTTACTGTCCCCAAATATTTTGATAAGTCTCCAATTTGGAAGCAATATGTGTTTAATAAAACTACTCACGCGTGTATCTACACGAAAGTGTACGCAGAGGTGAACATCGCCCAAGCGTCGCCAGTTATATTTAGGTCTCATGAAATAGGTGGTGAGCATGGCCATATACCGGCACATTTCCGAACACCGTGCCACTACTGAGAATGTTTCAATCGGAAAATCTGAATAGCACTTTGACCATCCACGGAATCGAACCTAGAACCCCGTGGCTGCAGTCGCGCTTGCGATCACTGAGTTAGGGAGGCAGCTATGTTTTTTATACTTGTGCATAAATAAGTTTGGGAAGGCCTTGTACTAAATATTTCAAGAGCGTGGGGCGTTTCACACATCCAGGGGACTGTAAAATGACGAGCGGGCTGAGTTTACTGCGTTATAGTCTAGAGTGGTTTTTGGCGATATAAACTTTCTTTGAGGTGTTCCCCGTGAGCTATTGAAATGTGGAGTATTCATCTTTATGTATAAAATTCTGAAGTATGTATGTTCATAATTTTTGTTATAAAGGGCTGGCTGATTGTTTTTTGTGTTTATATGCTATCATCTGGATAGTTCTTAGCTATTGGTAGTTGGAGTGGAAACATAAATTTGCAGCTACGAATAAATAAACTCTGTTTAACTATACCAAGTCACAGCAACGACTAACTTAATAATAATTCAAATTCACAATAATATAGTGTTTCTCAAATCTGTCGCAGGGCAATACAATTTTTATTTTATTTTACAAGCTATAAACTTAACTTATATTACGCCTAAGTACACATCCTTTAAAACAATATAGATATAAATTTAGATCCAGTACCATGCACGTATAATATTAATATGAATTCTATTCTATTTGTGTTAAATTTTATGTGTAACCTGATTTATTTTTTATAGTTAATTTAGTTTTATTTTATTTTCTTAATTTAATTTAATTCTTTTAATAATTTAGTATATGATATTTTACACATATATTTGGTAACCAGGCTAGTGGATGATCGATTCTGTAAAACAATTTTATAATAGTAATGCCTATGAACTGTTCGTGTGTCAACAATATTTAAGTAAATAAAAGTAAACACCTTTTGGAAGATTATGGACGTATGAAACTGCAATTAATGAATACAATTTGTATGTTAAAATATTATTTTGTACTACTTGATAACACTTAATTTAACTTACCGATTATCTAATTAGTTATACAAACAACGTTAATCTGAATAGCTGCATTAAAATGAATGCATTAATTAATTACGAAACATGAATTAAGATTTACATGAAAACTTTTTATTTACCCTTTTGATGCTGAAGAAGTTGAAAGCTGAAGCATTAAACATCTTTAAATATCTAAAAGCGTCTTCCAACAGATTTTTAAATTTGTTTCTACAGTGTTGCGAAATTATCATTCGCTTGAGACAGCATACATTTTTTATTACCTGGTTGAAATTCTTTTGAACTGTAAAGCAAACGAGAACGAAAAGAACTGCCACTCGAGATATTTTAGTTTTTCCCGGATTTTACTTTACCCTAGAATATCTACTGAATTCATTTTATATACTTATGTAAATATGGAGTAAGAAGTATTACTTATTTTTCCTAAGAAGAAAATGTTTGTAATTTTATTATAAAAAATAGACCATACTTTGAGATCACTGTAATAATGATAGAAGCAAAAAAATATATTTTAATGAAAAGCTGACGACTGACTAACTTTTACTAAATAATTTAGCAAAAAGCACTTTACTCGCTTTATTGTCTTAGCTTGTCAGCCTTCTTTGTTTCGCTTGATTCTTAGGAGTGAACCTTAATAGGCTAGGGTCGGAGCATAATAAAGGTCTGAGTTGATTGGTCACCTATTATTCCACACGAACGAAGCCCCGGTCATTTTATTAGTTCAGTGATCTGGTTTTATGAGTGGTGTTTACTGTAATAAACTCGTTCTTCCCTTCGGAATGAGTCCGTATATTGAAACTGCGCAGACCAATACGATACGTGACGGCAACGACACGCTTTATGAAGCTCGTTTAAAATTTATGACATGACAACTGCTAACTTAATCACAATATTTACTGATACGTTTGCCTCGCTGGCGGCAATTAACGGATAATATTAATTCTAATGTAGTTTGGGATTAATTCATTGTCCTTTGCGTGTGGGTGTGACTGTGTGTTTGTGTTGGGTCAAACAACAACTTTCATATACTACGGGTGGTAGAACATGAATGTATTTGACTGGGTCGGTGTACCACCTTCACACCTATTTGTGCCGTGAAACAATAGTGTTCTCACTACTTGTGTTTCAGTATAAGGGTGTGTTAGCCAGCATATGGCAAACACGAGGCGTTCCATCTATGTCCTCAGTAGTAGCACCGCATCTATGATTATAGATGTTATGGGCTGCAGTAGCCACTTACCAACAAGTATATTGCAGGTCCGTGTGCTACCACATAACATTAAAAAATATCATGAAATTATGTTTTTTTGTCAGCTATGCAATATGTGTCGATGAATTCATGTACACATATTTGCCTTTTCTAACCTTTTAGTTAGACCACCGCGGGCAGTGGGTCTCTATTGACGTGCGCTTTTCCGACTAACTCTGTATCCACAGAATTATTCATGTTATCAGTCCGTCTTGTTGGAAAGAAAAGCGTCCGTTTACCAAGGCCCCGCAAATTGTAATGATAATAATTGAATTGGGTAACATCGCAATTAAAATACTCTATTCATGACAGTACAGCTAAGCCTGAGAGAATTAGCCGCTATAAATATAAAAGAAATTGCCCGAGCAAGGCCGAAGGAAGCCTCTAAGGCTCCACAGCTAGAGCAGCCCATAAGTCATCTGGGACAAGGACGTAACATCCGCGTATTATTAATAACTATGCGGAAGTCGTTACGTTCTGTGTTTCCTCCCTTAATGGCATATGTTGGAAACTTTCTGCTGCCACACGACACACGGACGGCAGACGCAACTTAATAATTACACATGAAAATGGCCTCCCAGCACGTGGTTGCTGACATTGACATGTGCAAGAATACATTCTTATCCGTAATCTTAAGTTACGGTTTCAATCAAATTAAATTATTTGTTTCTATTAAGGAATATTTAAATATCTGCACAAATAAATACATCTATTTATATTATGATTTCGTAGTCCAATTGTTACATATCCCTAGCTCACCGGACAGCGCTTGCAACCCGAGAAGCTGACGCAGCGCCTTCTGAGATAGCACATATCGTGAGAATGTAGATGTACATCGCAGAACATGAATATGTTCCACTGGACACCACCGTCACACCTATTTGTGCCGTTAAACAGTAGTTCTCGCAATAATTCAATTATAATTAAATATAATTCAATCTCCTCAGAATTAGCACCGCATCTGTGGTCACAGATGTCTTGGGCTGCCGTAGCTACTCTCCATCAGATAGACAGCAAGCTCATGCGCTACTTCACAACAAAAAAATCAGCATTCAACAAATTTATTATTCGTCAATTTTACGAGTATCTTAATTTTTAACAGCATTTCCGCGAGCCTCGCCTCCCGGTGGCGAGAGCGCGTGTTTGTGGTCCTTAATGGCATATCTTGGGAAGTGTCCTTACGTCTAGCCGTCAGACGAGAGTTTGTAGCGGGTCGACGTCCTTGCGGACAGCGGTGAGCCCGCCTCAATTAATCAGTTGCGGGCGCAAGTTAGATGCGATACGCGAACTCTGCCAGGAGATAGCGATGCACTCTCATGCATGCCGCAAGCTCTGATGGAAATCATGACTTGCGGGAATCGCGAACAATTTCTAATCTTGTCGGTAGGATGGATTACAAGGCATACGAACGAGTAGTGTCAGTGTCTTCACGGGCTTCCTCGCTATTCTCGGTGTTACATAAGTCTAGACTTTGTCACATTAAGTCATAACATAGTGCTGGGGTAAAGAGATTTGATAAGCCATATCCTGTTGTAGGCCGTAAAATAAAAAATATTTTCATCTGAATATACTATTATATCACATATGAATACCATAATATATATATATCTGAATACACTATTATACCATAATATATATTGTTTTGTGAATGCTTTTGTTTCTAATTATTTTAAAATAAAGCTATAACGTTAAAGTACTTTTAACTTTGTTTTCCTAAAGATTGCGTTGTTAATTCATTAAGATCTTCCGAACAACGGCGAGGCGTGTTTGGAAATAAATTAATCGATCTCGTCTGCCCTTTCGACGACAGTTTACGTGACCGAGGCCAGCAGCCGAAACCGCGTTTGTCGGTAACGTTTAATTCCCCAATTAATTTTGCACCAGCCACATCATTAGTGACACCCACACGCTGGGCGCACTCCTGATTAGTAGCACATACTATTGCATTAAACCAAATATAGTCACCGCTAGATGTACACAGGCCTCACTGAATTACCTTGTAAACATAACACTTTTTTATCAAGCAACAACCAGTTTTAAGCTCAAAGAATTTGCATGTTACTGTAGTTGTACTGTAATATTAAATATTGGCAAATTATGGTATGGTGTCTAGGCAGTTTGCCAATAAAAATGTTCTGAATACAAACAAAAAAATTGAAATTGATAACTGACTTTAGTACCTATAAATTTAATATAATCTGTACTAATTTTCTTTTTTGTTCTATCTTGTGGCAAGATACTTTTAAACAGAATGCCATAAACAGATTCATATGCTACGTTTTAAAATATCAATATTAACATTATGGCTATGAGCATTTTAATATTGTTTTCACAGTATTTCACGAGAAATAATATGTGCTGATACAGCAAGAAATTCATGGGTAAAATTATCTAGTTTCTGCTCTGCACACGAGACTATGTTGCAATTCCACACACCATTTAATACGATAATCATCGCCAATTATAACACTAAAGACAGCGTATACTATTTAAAAACAGAAGCAAAGGTCTGAACATGACGCTCGTAAGATTCCCGCAAGGATACTATTTTCTTCCTATTTATTGTAATTACGGTGACACTAAGTTATGTCATTAACGACCGATGATTCTAGAAGATTATAGCAACGATTTGAATACAACCTGCAAGTCTAATGAAATGTAAAAAAGGTTTGAATAAAATTAAACCTGCAACGCAAATGACAAATTTAAAGGTATGTATAGAGTGACTCAGCTTTTTATTTTAATGTTTTTATCTGGAATAGAATTAGTTCAAATCAAAGGAAAGATTAGCAAAAAGGACAAATAGTGTTTAAAGCATTGGACAGTTCAGTGTGAAGAGAAAATCCAAATGATTTGAATGATCTTTATCGGTG
Source organism: Choaspes benjaminii (assembly GCA_018248235.1). Classification (NCBI taxonomy): domain Eukaryota; kingdom Metazoa; phylum Arthropoda; class Insecta; order Lepidoptera; family Hesperiidae; genus Choaspes; species Choaspes benjaminii. The sequence goes on along the minus strand of DWIE01001012.1, from coordinate 1,929 downwards.
GTAGAATCTACCCAGATTCGCCGGGGTGAGTACCACCACTACACCTAGTTCTCTTGTAAAAAAGCTCTTATTAGTTACGTTTTAGCTTAAAGGGTGTGACAGCGGGCACGCACAGGATGCATGAGGCGACCCAACTTAGCCGTCAAGAGAAGCAACGTATTTGTGACCAACTTTAAACAGAACGATAGGTCTGTATTGATTCTGTTAAGGTTGTCATGGGCTGGCTAACCTAACAGCATGTGAAATGAATGACCGTTTGCTACTTTAATTAAAAAAAAATGTTTTTGAAGTACAAGAGAAGAGTGAGCGCAGAACTCAGTGAAAGATTCACTTCTGAGATAAATTTGGGCGCAATAATTGTGGTTGGGGTTTCTATTCCTAACCTGTGTTCGTAACATTATTCTAGAGAGAATAAATCCATAATGACTTGATAGAAGAAAACACTGACTGAATGACACAGATTATACTAGCGTAGTACCATACGTATTGAGTGTTTGTATCATAAAGCTTCTTGTTGCTTGCTTAGAGCTTGTCTCAATGGGATTATCTCTTTTCTACAGTACTATTCTTTAAAAGAATCTGAATTGTTATAATATTGGTCCTTCTGCCGATTTGTTACAACAGTTTATCTCCAATTCTGCATAGGAATTAGTTGATTCAATTTCAGAGTTTAACTCACACATAAATCGCTAGTTTAACAAAATGTTGCAAACTTACGTTTTATTTTCCAGCCATTATTTTCCTCATACGCGTCAATTCAACATTTAATAATATTAAAAGTTCATTAGCAAGAGTAGCATTCGCTTGCCATCTGTGACTTGACTGATGGCATTGCCGTGTTCAAGGGTCGGCGATAGTGACCGCCTGCTAATGCGTTTTCAAATTAATCATCCAATCCTCTCCATTTACTCGTACTGTTTTGAGAGCTTTAAAAAGAAATGTTATACAATCCGACATTCATTAATCATTAGTGGCATTGTACAGTGATCAGCGGTTTCAATAATATTGGCGGTGAAGTTGTGGGATAAAGAGACACATTATCTCGCTCTCTTAGCAATAAGACCGTCTTTTATAAGAATGATTATTTTTGTTTGTGTATTCTGTTGCATTTTTAGTATACCTTACTTCCACAATAAAACTGCCTCGTTGGTTTAATAGCCGTAAGCGCGACTGCCAAACACTGGGTCCTAGGTTCAATACCCAGGTCGAGCAAACTGCAATTAGGGTTTTTTGAGTAACAAAATCTCAGAAAGTAGTTTTGTAATGTGCTCGGAACAAGGCAATAGGCTCGCCATCATTTACATGGGACCAAAACATAACTGGTGAAACGTAAATGATATTCACCTCTGCTTACACCTTCCGGTGAATACAGGCGTGTTTTATATTTTTTGTTTTTCCACAATAACAGCCCATACAGATAATTGCCTTCAGCTTTTGAATACGCTCAATTATTTATATAACCATCGTATCATTTACACTACCGTAGTACCACTTCCTGAAAATGAAATTACAGTTGAAAGCTTTTATTTAATTGATAGCTGTGCCTCACGGTTTCACTCGCATATAATTTAGTTGAATAATTCGGAAGCGCTTTTTCTTCCGAATTACTTCATAAAAGACAATATTAAAGGCTAGCTGAGAGGTGTAGCCATGTGTCAGATAGTCTATATTATTCCAACTTGATCTGGATGTCATAAACAAACAAACAAAGAAAAAACTCGTCAGCTTTATTGTATTAGTAGAAAAACGAGTATTGACGAGAATCATCGATCAGGTTTGTTTATAAGTATATAGCAAATGTTAAATGTTATACACGAAAATATATTTTCTTGCCGAAAGTAGGAAAATAATATTTTTTTTATATTATGAAGAAGCACACGGGCATGCAGTCTACCTGCTGGTAAGTAGCTACTGCAGCCCATGACATCT
>DWIE01001011.1:0-12058 GCA_018248235.1 Choaspes benjaminii | reverse complement strand
ATCACCGTCTGCGCCACGGAGATCGTCAACGTTAGTAACGGGGAAACGAAAATCTGTAATGTAATTTTATTTTATAAGCTTCCCTGAAACCCAGAATGATGTTTACGGTAAACTTTCATTAGGGAAACGATGTTCTCAGAAATAGCGGATTAATTAACTAACTTCATAATAGAAGGCGTAAATTGAGGTTATTTATCGGTGGCAGAATCTATCCAAGGTCACCCACGTACCACCTCACCTATTCCTGATGTGATAGCTCTTATGAGTTGTTTTAGATAGAAGAGCGGCAACCGGGATGCACAGGGGTGGTAGAACATGAATATGTTCGACTGGGTCGGTACCACCGTCACACCTATTTGTACCGTGAAACTACTGTTTTCGCACTACTTGTGTTTCGGTGTAAGGGTGTGATAGCCAGCATACGCAGAACATGAGGCTTTTGATCTATGACCTCAAGAGTCACACCGCATCTGTTGCTACAGATGTCATGAGCTGCAGTAGCTACTTACCATCAGGTAGACCGTAAGCCCGTGTGCGACTTCATAGCATAAAAAATATTCTATATTTGACATTTTTGAGAAACTAACAATCATATTATGAGAATACGAGGCTCATTATGTAGAAATTTTATTTATGCAAAAAATACGGTAACAAAAGACAAATGTAGCAAAATTGTGTGCCCGTTGCTTTATTCAGAGTGCTTAAACTGGAACTCACAAGGGCAAAATTAATTGAAGAGGTAATATACTTCATATTCCGTAAAATGTCAGTCGGTAATTAAAAATACCAGCGTTTATTGGTTCGTTATTTATCGTCGGCGCGGCAAACATACGAACGTGTTAAGCCTTGCAACTAGGCGATAAATATCGGCAAGCCCTGAGTTATTGCCTCAGCTCAGTACAACGGATTTGTTTTGGACACCCAAGTTCGCGGCACTCGGCATGCTGCGCTTTCACACCAGTCGACGTTATACCGAAAAGACACGGCATCCGTGGTGCAGACGGTGATGAGCTGGTTTGCGAAACGTGAAGTCGCGGGCTCGATTCCCGTGGCGAGACGATTTTTTCTAATTTGTTTCGTATCTGGAATAACTGGGTGGTAGAACATGAATATGTTCGACTAGGTCGGTACCAACGTACCGCAGATACAATTGTATTATACACAATTTATTATATTTAATAATAGGACGCCCTACACTGTGACGATTTATTAATGTCCTATTCTGTGATTATTTCACATTAGGTTGGAAATAAAAGAGAATTATATAGAGAAGTAATATAGGTAGTGATAGAGAGAAAATGTATGATGTGCAAAGCTTCCAATTCAACTGCAGCCGGCACAATTGCATCGGTTGTTCTACCTCACTTTAAAACGTTATCTACTGTGAACATACTTGAGTTTGGATTATATTTATTCAGCTTTGACTCTTAAATCTAAATAATTGTCTAAATTTCCAACAAATCACTGTAACCTGTCACCATCGTCGCCGTGTCGGAATCGGTGAAAGTAAAAACACCCAAACGCGGTTAACGGATGGCCGTGTCAAGAGTGCATGAACAACATACAGAATAGCGTCATTTTTACTTAAAGTATCCTTGCAGTGTTATAGTGCCTATTCAATCGCATAGGTTAAGTAAGTACAAACTTGAAGATTTTGGGTTGTAATATAACTCAATTTTAAAGCAAGTCATAGTACTTGGTTTGGTAACAATTGGTCATGAAAATACTTGTCGGAGCTGCGGAAGAGTGCGAAAGCGTACCCGTGGCCCCGACATAAGGCGCGCCGTAAGGAACACCGTGGGGTTTTAGTCCGTAAGAGTTCATTACCTCTCCCTATGCCCCCGCATGGAGAGGTATCCATGAGGATTTCCCCACGTAAAAAAGGTATGGTGGAGGTAATCACCCGAGCGGACCTGGACAGATACTACCACCGACAAATTGTATTAATCTTGTCACGCTTAAAAATGACAAGTTCGAGCTCCCTCGCGCACCATGGCGTACTGGAAACATTGTACTACGCACACTAGCAAGTTTTTCAGTACAATTGAAGTTCTCCTTCATAACATGCGCGTTTTACTTATTTACATTGACATACATCCATATTACACGGTACATATTAGCTTCGTTAGAAACTAATTAGCTGAGTAACTAAATATGTATGTCCATTTGGCTCTAGTTTGAATCGTCATATATGAAACTTTCCACTTATATGTAAATTGGATGACAGTGCAACAAAATATAAGGTACATACATTATAGTGGCGGTTCTTTTTAGTTTTTTTTATTATTAATTTGTATGCAGATGTATGTTGTATGTAAAACTTTAACTCACTACGACCACTTGATTAATATTAAAATTTTCAACGCAAACACCGCAAATACATCTAATTTTTATGAGGGAAATTCTCACTTTGAGCTGTAGTCATTAAGACATATGATGAAAATTGTGTTTCGTTTGTATATATATTATACTATTGCAGTACAATGCGCGTCCGCCCCCCAAGTGCGCAACTAGAGCGCATCGTCGCGCGTCGAGAAATGCTTGCGCCAGTATATTTTATACTGACTTCACTTTTACTTATTAACGCAATTAAACATATAATAATTTACTACGTTCCAGACATCTTATAAATAATAATTGTTTTTTAGTATGTTACTTATCTGCATTTGTGTTTTTTTTTGTCACGTTTTAAGCTATAGCTCTCTTTAGCTATATATGTCTGTTCGACAACCGACTGCCTTATTCACGTCAACTTTGATTGTTTTTGTTTTGTCAATAACATTTTAAGTGTATATAAAAAGCTTGTACGTCCCGCGATATTAAAAAAATACGTAACAAATCAATTTTAAATGCCTATTCAAGTCTCTTCGTGTGAGTAGCTCTCGATCAACCGGATGCTGCATTCATTTTATCATACCCTGTTAAGAACATCGGGTAATACCTATCAGAGATTCTTATCACTGATAAGAATGTATCTTACATCGTCATATTGTTATGCGAAATGACGTCAAACAAGCATGGCGACTTCCGACACAGTTGGTAATGAGCCGGACTGGGAAATGTGATGTCGCAGGTTCGATTACCATATTAAGACAATACTCGTATTAAACAAATACTCATCTGTAAAAAGTTACACAATTTATTACTAAAGATATGCCTTTACATTATCAATTGAGAGGAATCTAACGAGACCTCATATAATAAAATAATTAAGCTGTTTAGGATACAGAGCGCACTAAACAAATAGACATACACTCTGAAAACCTTCCTCCTGCTTCCTGCTTCTTGCGCCGTCACACAAGGCCTATCCAATACTACCGCCTACATCAGTGGTGGCAGAACCTTCCCAAGCTCGCCCAAATGAGTATGATCTACTTCTGCTGGGAAGCCACACTTGTTAGTTGTGTTTTAAGGGGATCAACGTAGCTCTAAGGAGTAGCATTGTAACTTACACACCTAGCACAAGACAATCCGGTTGATTCAGGCTTAATACGGGTGTCATGGGCTGCAATGATCACTTACAAGCAGGTAAACAGTTTAACCGTGTGTTACTCTCAGTTCCATAAAAAGGTCAGGTGAAGAAAGCAATGCCAGCGATAAAGTCTCTATCCAGTGCCATTACTCTGCAAGCTGACTAATCGCTAGTGTGCGATAATGTGTAACAAGTAAAATGTAACATCTATGTGGGTCAGCCGGCGCGCGTGTCAAACGTGAGGCTCGGGGGATCGAGAGCGCCCTGCTCGACCGATTGCACTATCCGCCTCTTGGTGAATGAACCGCTCCGTTGGCAGAGTGCTCTGCTAAGGTGCTTACGCAAGGACGTTGAATGTATTTGTGTGTGTGAGTGTTGTTAGTATTTAGATTGTAAGTTAGTTTAGTTATTGTGGTAATACTTGCACGTTCGGCTGCGTCGGTGCCACGCTCGTATCTAGCTCGGCACTAGTGTACTCATAACTGTGTAAAGGGAATGGTTTTTTTTATAATAACACTTTGTATATACACATGTTCTACCACCCGTAAGATGTCCATTTACTAGACTGCTTAAATAAATGGATCGCTTTTCTCTGTACAAAACAAAACCTGTAACCCACATGCGCCCAACCCTACGTATCGCTGAAACTAGAGTGCTTCCGAGTAATTAAAACAATTTACTTAACTACCGGCATTCCCATTCGACGCTGGAATTTCTTGAAACTAAACGTTATCTCTATCTTCCAAATTCTTCTCTAAACGCTCTTCGCATTAGTTGAGGCGATACCGGCAACTAAGAGCTGATTCACGTTACGTCGGACCGATTATAAAAACGGGCACACACACGATAAATAAGTCGACCAACTTAGCCCTCAAGAGTAGCAACGCATTTGTGACCGACTTTGAACAGATCGATGGGGCTGTATGAAATCGGTTACAGTTGTCATGGGCTGTAGTAGTCATTCAACATCAGATGAACTGCATGCATGTTTGCTACTCTATTTATCATTTTTTTAGGTCGTTCGTGTTAACAATCTTGTAATATTTTTTTAGGCTTGCTACATATTGTCACATTGCAGGGGTGACTTAGCTTCTATGCCGAATAGATGAACTACTGACGTCAGATCCTCGTAAGTTCAGTATACTGGAATGTCACTCAGTCCGCCGCGGTGCAGACAGTAGCGCTATCTGAAACGTGACGTCGCGGATTCCATTCCCGCAGACGGACAAATTTTCATTATTACATATTTCGGTCCGTTCCAATGTGATGTAGCTCTTCCTAAAGTACGGCTTCACTAAACAACGATTGTCGAACAGTGCAGAATGTAAACAAGGAAATGTGCAACAATCGGTGGAACGATTGTTTTGTAGTTTGTCGCTAAAATTGGCTCTTTATCGCTTATTTTGAGAGTTGAAATGTAGATGTTGAATAATATTTTTTAAGGATATGAGAATAGCGAAACTAATGTTGAGTGACCATTGCCGTTGCAATCAAAGGTTTTTGATTGCTTATTCTGAGTATGAATCCTCAGTACACCCTTCAAATTAAAACTAAAGTCGCAAGATACATTTTAAAGTAGAATTCGTTGTGGTTGCAGTGATGACATCAGTTCCTCGTGGATTTTGCCTCCACTGAAACCGACGTAAACTTTCAAACCAACAATATTAAAATTACTGTTTAAAAGACAACGGAAGAAGAAAACAAACAATTGTGCGATTAAATAGTACCCTAAAAATGAATGTAGCAGCTTCATTCATGTCGATGTGTTGTATCTAATTCGAGACGTCGACTTCCTGACACAAAACTTGTGCGGTCATTTCATTCGTGACGAACCGGCAAACGGCCGTTATTTATATCGATTAATATTTTCTGTGCCTCGTCGGTAACATGTGACTTTTTATCTCGTGAAAAAAATGTAGCGTATTTATAGTCTTAAAGAATATTCAGCAAGTGCATTGAGTACAAGATAACGTTAACTTTTTATCAAATTACTTAATGAATATTTGATAAATAAATATTGCAATGATATAAGATGCTACGATTTATGCGTGGTCGTCGAGGCTCTAGAAACCTAAATAAAGACTTCAGAATGTTGATATAGTTTTGGGGCAATCTAATGTTTATACTTATAATAAACAATACTTATAATAAACAAAAACAACGAGCAGTAAGTCAAACTAACAGGTACAATATGCAAGGCTTATGAAACGTAACCTGAAGTGCAACTGGAAGTGGAGCGATGGAAACGGGCTCGCGGACCGGTCGCCGCCCGTCGCGCGATCGTGTGCGTAACGCGGCGCGATGTCAACATCCTTCCCGCTGGCGATGTGCCGCGGCCCGCGATGTCAACATCCTTCCCGCTGGCGATGTGCCGCGGCCCGCGATGTCAACATCCCGCCCGCTAGCGACGTGCGGCGATGTATGGGATGTATGCGTTTCGTTTTTGTTTTGATTTCACGCTTTGACTCCCTCTAGCAATGCCGTCGCAGTGATGCATGTCGTGTCCTAATTGATTTGTGAGTGCGCTTGTTTGGGGAGTGAGACTACCTTATGTGGTGCATAGTCCTGTAACAGGACATTCGGGTACCGAATGTTTTGTATCGATGTGTGGTACCGCAATTAAGCTGGATTTCTGGATTCATTTATTGTTTGTCTGCATTGTTAGGACACACCCGGAGAGGTAGTTTCAAAGTTCATAGCATTTAGTGTTTCCGATGACATCTTTAGTCATAAAAAAAACAATAACAATTGGGAGATGGGTATGTACTATTTTATGGAAATTTGAGTAGCAAGCGGGCCTGCAGTTCACCTGATATTAAGTGACCACGCAAACCCATAACAACCGTAACCGACTCAAAACCAACCGATAAAAATTAAGTTCTTCTTCGTGACAGTAAAAACTAAACAAATATATGAATTAATTGCTTTACGAAGCTATTATTATTAGGAGTCATTACCAAATCAAAGTCAAATTAATTTGTTCAATCATTTGTGGAATATCAAAAGTGAAGATGCTCTTAGGATGTTAGAAATGGCACGAGGAAGTGCGTCGTGCGTCGGCGTTTACGATGTTATTATGCGCAGAGACTGCTTCCTACTGGCCTGCGAGGAAAGTAATGTGACGGATAATGATCGTGTTTTCAGTACGCCAATAGATCATTTACATACATGCATTCATTGTCTTACACTTTCACTGTCAACCGCATAGTGTTATTCATTATTGATATAATTCTAATCTTTGCCGAGTACAATATATATATAAAGAAAAATGAATCGTCTGTTTGTGATTTTTGTCATAGCAACGTGTGGCCGGGATAGCTAGTAAGTGATACTCATATTGGTAAACTTCTCATTTTCTATATTGTATGACGTTTTATAATACATTGTGGCAACAAAATACATTATTGGCAATCACTTCTGCCGCAGCACAACTGGTTGTAACTGGAATACCCCCGAAAATGAAAGTTCCAGTACCTTTTTTTTTAATTAAATTTATAGGCAGTCCACCAGGTAACAGACGCCTGCAGCCCATGACATCTGTAACTGTGTCCACAGACGCGGTTGTACTCTTAAGGACAAATATCGAATTCCTCGTGTCCTGCGAGCAATCATACCCGAAACACAAATATCGAAAACACACCTATTTCACGATACAACTACATGCGATAATGGCACATGGATCCGCTGAACATGGAAATCGTACCACCGGCAAAATCTACGTCAAGCCATTCTACGCCATGACTGTAGGATTGAACTAATTAAGTGATAATGAGCCTGACACTGCTCAATGCACCACAAATCTCAGTGATGCGTATTAATGTTTACATAAAGTGATCGTAAAACATTAATTCCTCCCACTTTGTTTAGCCGTCGGGCTTAACGAGCGATTAAGGATGCTGTGATCTCATCACTTCACTCAATTAGCACTCTTATTTGATGTCTCGGTTAACCTCATTTGGTTATTTCTATATATATATTTTTATTACTGGTTTGTTTTACCCTCTTTTAAATAATTGTTTCACTTGTGAATAAATCTATGGAAGCAAATCCTGGATGTCAAAACAACCAAACGTCAATTGTACCCTGCTTCAAATTATCGAACTGACTTTTCTTGTGCATGTAATTCGGACAATCATGCAATTACAACGTACCATTGAGTTGATCTGATAATGGATCCGGGAGATAGGCTCAATGTTTACTCATAAAAGCATTCCTCTACTATGCTTTTACTATAATTTATATATAAATTGGAAAGCACTACAATCGTCGGCATCTACAAAGTGTTCGCCCACTCAATTTCCAAACGGAATCCATCAATTAATTCAATTCTCCCATGTCAGACCGGAAACGCCAGTCTACTTTTATTACGTAAGATTTATCCATGACCGCTCTTCAATTAATTAATTTGTATCTAATCTGAGGTCAATGACATACGAAACCGACAGAGATGTATATAGCGGCCCTATCTGCGACGCCTACGTATCAATAGCTAATTTACGCCTAATAATAACATGATGAGCAACTTCTTTAGTCATGATACTAGGATAATTCGGAGGCGATTAACCAAGTTGACCCACGGCAAGCTCAATCAGTACTCGGGTGAATCAGTACTTGATACGTACACACTTACAGATGAATCGTCTGTGGTAGAATCTGTCCAGGTCCGCCCGGGTGAGTACCACCACCACACCTATTTCTGCTGTGAAATAGATCTTATGAGTTGAGTTTCAGCTTGAAGGGTGTGCAGCCGGGACGTACGGGATAAATGAGGCGACTAACTTAGCCCTCAAGAGAAGCAACTCACTTGAGACCGACTTCGATTCCCGCGGCGAGACGAATTTTTCTAAATTGTTTCGTGCCTGGAATAACCAATCGAATGGTAGAGCATGAATATGTTCGACTGGATGAAACAGTAGAGTACGCACTACTTGTGTTTCGATGTAAGAGTGTGATAGCCAGCATATGCAGAACATACGGCATTCTATCTACGTCCTCAAGAGTAACACCGCATTTGTGATTATAGATGTCATGGGCTGCAGTAACTACTTACCAGCAAGTAGACGGCATGCCCGTGTGCTACTCCATAACATTAAAAAAAATATGTTTCATCGGAAGATGTAATCTGCGCTCCGGTAAACAATCTGATCATGTACTTTCCAAGTTACAGAACAAAAAGATAACCGAAACTTCCACCATTGCTATCAGAACTAATATATTGTTGGCGATTTGTTCTCTCTCGCATCCATCAAGTGCGCGGTTTCATCTTCTGTTATTTTTGTTGTTTTCTCTTGTAACCTACATTCGGAATGCACGGTCCACTTTAATCTTTTTGATTTGCAGTAACCGTCTCGGTTCAAACACATTAAAGTGTCTTATATATTTTTGCTTCGACTTTTAACCGTCATAATGTTGAGACCGGTTGAGAAACAAAGCTCTACTGAAAATATTTTAGAGAAAATCATCAATAACTTTCAATTGTAAGGTATTTAAATATTTTTTTTACACTGGGAGTAAACTGAACCAGGATGGGAGAGATCAAAGGGGGGCTTTAAATAAAAAAATGTTTCTGTTTAGTTTATAGCTTTTATACCCCCATGTTAAATTTTCGGCCTCTACGTCTTACTTTGCTTACGATTAATTTGTATTGTTATTTACAGTTCATTTTATTTTTCTGCTCTTTTTCTGAAGAAATCTGTAAAGATCTCTTTATCTTCTCATGCCGAACCATAAATCAAACGTCTGTTTACTGTCTTTTCATTTGCTCCACTCCTCGTGTTCGTTTGTTCTCTTCTCGTGAATTAAACGCTAAAGAAATTTGTTTCCTTTTCGTGAAAACTCTTTACAAACATTAAACATTGTTATGATTCATTTAGGTGAATCACAGAACCCCATTCAGGGCGTCAAACGGAGTCGTAGATCAAAGGGTTAGGGGGTAGTACGCAGGGTTGCCGCTTGCACGAGTTACGAGGACACGATGAGGCTCATACAATTATCTACGAAAATTTGACATAGAAAAATTTATAATATGACTTATTGCGGACTATATGTCACAGCACTAACTGGTTTCGCACTTCCGTTAGTCTATAAGTTGTTAGGAATAAATTAGTATTCGATTGTCAATGTTAGGTATTTCAAGTCTTAATTGACACGCGCAGGCGTCTAACTCAGATGGTTGAGCTAAAATAAGCCTTTTATGGATAGATTGGATGGGGCAAAGGTCCGCCGAAGCAACGTTCCGAAGTTTCAAAATAAAATACGAAATTTTTAGCAGTTTACATAAGCTAATAGTAGATACTAGAAAATCTAACACGGTTGGCAACCCTGGTAGAGGGTAAAGAGGGCAGAGTGGGAGGGGGAGGACGCCCGCTGCCCGGAGTCACCGGTGTACATTCATTACCCGGCTTATTTTAGTAAACATCCGCTCCATTGTTTCTAGCGCTCTTTTTATTGTCCCTCATTAATAGACTTGTTTTTTGAACTGAAATCAAAGATTTTCGAATTTGTTCCGCCATGTTTTGCATATAACAATATGCACTTTGTCCATTGAACATGACGGCTCTAAAGCGTGTTTTATTGAATGTTGATTGCTCATTTAGGCTAATATTTTATCGCACATTTTTATAACTTTAGCCTACAAACAAGCAAGTTGTCTAGTGTCATTCGACCCTCAACTGTAGCAAAATGCTATCAAAAAATTGGTATAGTATCACGATGCCTACTATACTACTTGGAACTACATAGAGTGTTGTGTTGATATTTTTTCAACCGCCATTATTTGCGACAAATACGCAAAATGTTGCGGTCATTAATCAAAAAACAACTTCCTACATTCATATATGATACATACGATGTCGTTCGCTTGACCAGTGTGATATTATATCGTTAGGGGGAGGTGACACGAAGGCGGGCGGAAGGGGGGCGGCCCTTGCGCACGTGCGCGCGGGGCCGGTGCGTACTTCGCGTGCGCGCGCACCACGCTCACCTGCAACGATTGCCTCGTTGATTAACAACTAAACTAGTTCTGTCGTTGTTCGCGATTGCTGTTTGTGTCCTCGATTACATGATTTAGGTGATTTATGTAATATCTACGTTCTTGTGTTGTTATGGCGCGCTGTTGGTGAAGGATGATAATTTCAGCTCGATCTTGGTAAAAACCATAAGACCATAAGCAAGTTTAATGCAAAAAGATAATCTACCTAGGGTTATTTGATTGAAGTAAATATAGCACACGAACATGCAGTACATCTGGGATTAAGTGATTCCCCACAAGAAAGAAAAGCAATAGCGTTTGGTGTCTATATAATATAATGCAATTGAATTATCCTCCACATTTTCGCGTATTTATTGTGCGTGGATGGAATAGGATGGAAGCAATGATTGGATTTTACAATGCTTATAAGAATTATGAACTACACAGGGAGAGTGCGTCAATATAAACAAGCGTGCTAATGTTTACAAGCGCTCCGCGTGGTGGCCGGGAAGCTGGCGTCCGCCGGCGGAACTAGTCGCGTTCCGCGCTTGAATGAGCCGCGGAAATGAACGGGGGGCGATGGGGGGAGCCCCCGCCGGCACGCCTCGCCTGGAACTTGTGAATCGCCTGTTTGAGACCTATCTATATTTACTTGCTGTCGTGATGTTACTGAATTTGGGCCTGTATTAATATTACAACGGGTCCACGGGCGGTAGAGTTTCGTTGTTCCACTAGATTTGTACCACCATCACACTTATTTGAAAGTGCAGTTCTCGCACTGTTGTTTGTATTACCGAAAAGTGGTCCGTACTAACAAAAAATATGATGACATCTTCATTTCATAGCGAACGCGATGCTTCTTCTTGCGCGATCGAAGACGGGCATCAGCGCTAGTATGTTATTCAAAGCTATGAAGAGTTGAGTACATTACAATCACGTTCACGGCGCATTTCGCTTGAATGGAACGAGGGGGAGAGTGGGCGATAAGGGTCCCTCCCCCTTTCCCTACGCTAAACGGATAGTGACCCAACGTACGTACACGTTCAACAGAACGCGTACAAATTTCCCGTCGTGGTATTCAGTTAGCTGCTTGTTCGTCGGTTTCCACTTTGACCACCATGTTCGTTGTGTTTGTGTTTGTAGATAAGCGCTCGTGGCCTTCGGTCTAATTACGAGTTCGGGTCTTTGGGGAACGCTACACGGGACCAAAGTTTGTGGACTTTATTACGAAATGTCATAAGACTAGATTTATTGAAAATTTAGTTTAGCAATAGATATGCACTGGTCTTCGGGATACGTTCGAATAGACACCAATGGTAGATTCCAGTGCTCGATCGTAGTGACTGGGCCGACGTGGCGCAGATGACGTATACGAAACGTGAGGTTGCGGGTTCGTTTCCCACTGCGAGACAGCATTCTTAATTTGATTAATGCCTGGAAAACATTATGGGTGGTAGAACTTTCATGTTCGACTGGGTTGGTACCACCATCACTCCTTTTTCTCCCGTAGTGTTCGCTCTACTTGTATTTCGTTGCAAGGATATGATAGGCAGCGTGTGCAAAACACTAGGTGTTCAATACTGCTCTCAGGAGAGTAATTATGGTCCATGGTCTGT